>JAJOOO010022324.1:0-12505 GCA_029582685.1 Solanum piurae
ACCTCATGTATAATACCATTTTTCTCACAAAAATCTTCTAGAGTTTTAGTACTATATTCACCGCCCCTATCAGATCTAAATCTCTTGATTTTTCTGTCTAATTGAGTTTCCACTTCTGCTTTGAATTTCAAAAACATACTTTCAGCTTCATCTTTAGACTTAAGAAGATATACCTTAGTGTATCTAGAAAAGTCATCAACAAAAGTAATGTAATACTTTTTTCCACCTCTGCTAACAGTGTTCTTGAAATCTGCTAAATCTGAATGTATTAGTTCAAGTAATTCAGTTTTTCTACTAATAACAGATTTGAAAGGTTTCTTTGCACGCTTTGCTTCTACACACACAGGACATTTAGAAAACTCATCAGTTTTTATCATAGGAATTAATTCCATTTTTCCAAGTCTTTTAATAGAAGCAATATTAACATAACCTAGTCTACCATGCCACAAATTAATAGACTTAACAAATTAAGCAGAATTTGAAATACTTGCATTATTGACAATCTCTTGAACAATGTTGAATACAAACAATCCTCCACTATGATATCCCTTCCTAACAAAGTCTCCTCCACGAGAAATAATTATTTTATCAGCTTCAAAAATAAGTTTAAGGCCTACTTTGTTGAGAAGTGCTCTGGGAACTAAGTTTCTACAGAGGGAGGGAACGTACAAAACATTGTTCAAGGATAAAGTTTTTCCAGAAGTTAATTTAAGTAAAACTTTTACTTTACCCATAACTCCAACAGTAGTGGAGTTACCCATGTAAACACACTCTCCATCAGTGGACTCCTCAAAGTCATGAAATAAATTCTTATTAGCACAAAAATGCCTTGAAGCGCCTGTGTGAAGTACTCAATCAGTTTTGTTAGCCACCAGATTTGCCTCAACGACTACAACAACAATCACTTCATTACCCTCAGCAAGATGAGCTTGGACATCATTTTGTCTTTCCTACTTTGAATCCTGCCCTTTTCTTTGATAGCATTTGGCTGCCCTGTGACCAACTTTTCCACAAACAAAACAAGGACCTTTAAATTTTTAAATTTGGCTCTCCGGCTTATTGAATTGCTTTTTCTTCTTCATATGTTTCTTTTTCGACACTTTCTTCTGTTTGCCTTTGAACCTGTCTTTCACAACAGTACCAGAAGATTCAACAAGATTAGCTTTAGAAGAATTAAGAGTAAGTTCTTCCATCTTATCTTTGAGACGGTTCGCCTCTTCAGTCCTCATATGACTAATAAGTTCTTGGAGAGTTAAATTCTTTTTCTTATGTTTTAATTGATTTCTATAATCACTCCAAGATGGTGGGAATTTTTCAAGCAGAACATTAGCCTGAAATATCTCACACATCTTCATGTCCTCGTTGAGAACATCAGCAGTCAAGTTCTCATATTCATGAACTTGTTCCATTATTGGCTTATTATCAACCATTTGGAATTTAATCCACTGACCGACAACATATTTTTTCTTTCCTGCATCATCAGCACCATATTTCTTTTCCAAACTATCCCATATTTCTTTGGCAGATTTATAAGTAACAAATAAATCAAATAAAGGATTAGTCATATGATTTAGCAAGTGTCCTCTCACAGTTCTGTTATCCTTTTCAAACTTCTTTTTAGCAACATCGTCAACAACCATAACATTGCTAGAATCAATAGTAGTATTAGAACCATTCATGGAAGGTTCGTTAAATAAAACATAATCAACTTCTAATTGTTCAAAGAAAATTAAAAGTTTTTGTGACCATCGTTTAAAATTATTTCCATCCAAAGGCTCAAGTTTTGACAAATCAGAAAAAGTTTTGTTCAAAGAAATAGCCATTTATCAATATTGTATGTTAGTAAAATCGCTTTCAAATTGTTGGAAAAAATACTACAATATTGATATTATATTGGAATTATAAAGTAGTAAATAACTTATCATAAAAACTGTGTCGTGGCAAGCCACTGCCTTGAAAGTGATTTCGGCTCGACTCCGGTGCAAATCGTTGTAGCCGGTCGCTTCCCAAGGTTCCACAGTTACTCTCAAACATGTGTACTCGTGGCTGAAAGTTTGGAGGTTGCCCAAAAATATTCTAAGGATAAGAAGAAAGGAAGAAAATGTTTTGTTTTCCTTTTTGTTGGGTATCTAGTAATGTTCACAAAGGTCATGCTTATATAGGATTTGCCAAAGAGGAGTTTCAATGTGAAGACTTAATTTGTATAACGCATATTGAATGTTAATGGCATTAAAAGCCATTACATCACATTCTACGTTAACTCCTCTTATGTTTTGGAATGGAACATTTAATCTCTTTGTAACGTAATTTACTTTGTCTTCTTTGCATTACACAAAAATGAATAAAGGTAGAATTAATATCACAATAAGTGTGGTAATTGCGGTCATATAGCACCCAACTATAAGCTTGAAAAGCTGAAGACTTTGGAATTAGATGAAGAAATTCATGATAAGGTTTATAGTTTCTTATATACTTCTGGTTCTGAGTCCGATATTATTTTGATTCAGGTTCTGAAGAAGATATTGAGTTGCCTGATTTATCTGATAATAATCAACATGTTAATATGAATACTTGCAATAATTGTCATGGTGATATTTGCTCTTGTGAAAATGATGAATTTTATAAATTGCAATCTCAATTTGAGGATTTGAATCTGAATACTATTACTTCTGATAATGTGATAGAACTTTTGAAAGAAGTTACCGATAATAATCTTCGTGAAAAAATTATTCAATTAGCTGTTAATAATAATGCTAGTTCTAGTTTTTCAAAAAATTCTGAAAAATAAAGGAATGATTTTTAATTTGAGTACTCTGCACCTTATTCTTTGTCTGAAATTAATAACAGACTTTATAAACAAACTATTTCTATGCGAGACGCTTCGTTTGATGATTTGAAAAATAAAGTTGAAAATTTGAAAAATGAGATTAAATCTCTTAAACAATATCAAATGATTTGTGATCATCGTCTTACTCAGATAGAGACAATTAATAACAAAGGTAAAAATACTGCTGAAGATAATACTCGTGCAAAACCTTTTAATATTTATCCTAGACAAGGTATGTTTTTAGTAATGATGCAAATTGTGACTGCTCACAAATGGTATGTTTAAATGCACCATATTGATTGATAATAGTTTTTCTATAACTGATATTGTTATGATTGATAGTGGAGCCGATGTTAGTTGTATTCAAGAGGGTCTTGTGCCTACTAAATATTTTGAAAAATCAACTCATATGGTTAAATCTGCTTCTGGGCATGCTTTAGATATAAAGTATAAACTGCCTAATACTCGCATTTTCCAAAATGAAGTTTGCATTCCGCATTTCTTTTTCTTGGTTAAAAATCAGTTATACCCTCCAATTATACTTGGAACTCCTTTTATAAATGCTATTTATCCTTTCACTAGCATAAATGCTAAAGGTTTTTTCTGCTACTTATGAAGACAGAGATATTAGTTATACTTTTATCACTGACCCCATTTCTCGTGATATTAATGATTTGATTAATATGAAACAAAAGCACGTTGATTCTCTACAACTTGAATTGTTTAGCATGAATATATTTGATACTTTGAAATCCACCAAAGTACAGGAAAAAATTAAATTAATTTCTGAACAAATTGTTGTTGATATTTGTGATGATCATCCCAGTGCTTTTTGAAATAAAAAAAAGCATATTGTTACTCTTCCATATGAAGTTGATTTCTCTGAGAATGATATTCCTACTAAGTCTCGTCCTTGTCAGATGAATGCCAAATTGTTTGAATTCTGCAAAAAAATAATTGATAATTGACTACAAAAGGATTTGATAAAACCTTCAAAATCACCTTGGTCTTACGCTGCATTTTATGTCAACAATGCTGCTGAAAGGGAACGTGCTGTTCCTAGATTGGTTATCAATTATAAATCTTTAAATAAATATTTAAAGTGATTAGGTATCCTATTCCCAACAAAAAGGATTTGTTGTCAAGATTATATGACGCTAATATATTTTCAAAATTTGATTTAAAATCAGGATATTGGCGGATCCAAATATTTAAAGAGCATGCTTATAGAACTGCTTTTAATGTCCCATTTGGACAATATGAATGGAATGTTATGCCATTTGATTTGAAAAATGCCCCTTCTAAATTTCAGAAAATCATGAATGATATTTTCAACCCATATTTAGATTTCATCATTGTTTATATTGATGATATTTTAGTATTTTCAAAAACATTTGAAATGCATATTAAGCATTTAGACATTTTAAAAAAATTGTTATACAAAATGGTTTGGTAATTTCTAAGCAAAATATGAGTTTATTTCAAACTAATGTTCGATTTCTTGGCAATCATATTTGTCAAGGGAAAGTCACCCCGATTCAAAGATCAATTGACTTTGCTTCAAAATTTCCTGATGTTATCACCGACAAGACTCAATTACAAAGATTTTTGGGAAGTTTAAACTACATATCCCCTTTTTACAAAAAATTATCTCGTGATTTGGCCCCTTTATACGACAGGCTTAAAAAGGATCATAAATCTCCTTGGACTGATAGTCATACAACTTTGGTGAAAGATATTAAACTACGTGTTCAATCATGCTTAAAAAGGATCATAAATCTCCTTGGACTAATAGTCATACAGCTTTGGTGAAAGATATTAAACTACGTGTTCAATCATATTTATTATTATTATTATTATTATTATTATCATTATCATTATCATTATGATTATTATTATTATTATTATTATTATTATTATGATGATTATTATTATTATTATGATCATTATTATTATTATTATGATTATTGTTATTATTATTATTGTGATTATTATTATGATTATTATTATTATTAGTATGATCATTATTATTATGATCATTATTATTATTATTATTATTATTATTATCATTATTATTATTATTATCATTATGATTATTATTATTATTATTATTATTATTATCATTATCATTATCATTATCATTACCATTATCATTATTATTATTATTATGATTATTATTATTATTATTATTATTATAATAATAATAATAATAATAATTATTATTATTCATTATCATTATCATTATTCATTATCATTATCATTATCATTATCATTATCATTATGAGTATTAGTATTAGTATTAGCATTAGTATTAGTATTAGTATTATTATTATTATTATTATTATTATTATTATTTTTATTTTTTTATTTTATTATTATTATTATGACTCTTTGTTGCCTACTAAGTCTAAAGGGAAAGAGAAAGTTGCTCATAACAGCCTGCAACCTCCGTCAGAAATTAAAGATTTCAAGACTAAAGATTATTCAAAACTTGAGAATTTCTTGGAAAAGAAATTTAAGGGTGGGGGAATACAACCTATAAATGCTGAGAATTTCATGGAAGGAGAACCTACTAACATGAATGAATTTTCTGATGATATTAATAAAATCTCAGAAAGATATGCTAGGAAATCAGTCCAAAGGATGTACTATTATCCTAGGCTCACTCCTCAAGATGTTTTATTGGAGGAACATGAACATATTATAACTAATAGTTATAATGGAAAGAAAATCTATGAATGGAACATAGATGGATATACAGATAGAAAAATATACACAACGGTGCATAGAATGCTGATGTACTGTACTATCTGCAAGACTAATAAAAATCGTGATAAGACTATTGGAAATATGATTACTGCAGGGTTCACAGGACAATTAAAAGGCTGGTGGGATAATTATCTCAATCAGGATCAACGAGATAAAGTTCTTTAGGCTATAAAGCAAGAAGGAGAACAATATACTCAGAACGCAGTTTCTACACTAGTTCTGAATATTATTGAACATTTCTCGGGCAGATGGTAAGATAATAGTGAGACCATTAGAACTTTGCTTCAGAATCTAAGATGTAAAACCCTTACATCATTTAGGTATTATAAAGATGTCTTTCTTTGCAGAGTCATGGAATTACCAAAGTGTAATAGCACTCATTGGAAATCCAAATTTATAGATGGATTACCAACCTTATTTGTTGTAAGGGTCAGGAAGGCCATTAGAGGAGATAATCATAGTATAAATTATGATGATTATACTTATGGAAAGATTATAAGTGCTTGCATCCAGGAAGGATTAGCATTATGTAATGAGATTAAGTTGAATCAACAGATTAAGAGACATCACTTAAATGAAAGAAAGCAATTAGGAGAATTTTGCGAACAATTCGCATTTGATATTCCTAAACAGAAATCTAAAGAAAAGGAATATACTCCTAAAAAGAAAGAGTCTTCCAAAAAAGATTATGAAAAATGGAAGAAAAAGAGAATAGAGAAAAAACTTAGAAGAGCTGAAGAAGGAAAAAGAGACTCTTCTAAGAGAAGAAAAAAGTATCGCCAAAATTATAACAAGTCAGATACTTGCCACAAATGTGGAAGATTTGATCACTATGCAAAATATTGCAGGGTCAAGGAAAAGATTAAAAGTCTTGACATAGATGACAGTATAAAAGATTCTCTTTATAAGATTATGCTTAATTCTGTTCAGGAAGGTCAGAATCTGATAATGACAGTATTGAGAGATCATCATCAACGAGTGAAAATCTTAAAGCTCTCCAACAAGAAGGTTATATGACTTCTGACGATGAATGTTCACCTTGCCAACAAGGGATGGTATGTGAAAAGAATCTTAATGAGGAAGATGATCTTTATAAGATCTACTCTCAATTTAAAGAATTAAGTCTCAATGTCATTGATAATGACAAGGTATTAGAGCTCTTACAAGATATTAAAGATCCAGAAATCAGAGCTCAAATTATTGATAAGATTAGTAATACTAATACTTCTGTAGGGAAAAATAAGGATCATATTCCTGAAGAAATTCCTACTAAAAAAGGTTCATATACCATGGCAGAGGTTAAAAACCTATTATTAGAAAGGAGAAAATTAATAAGATCTCCTACTACTATCAGTGATTTAAAGAAAGAGATTTATAATCTCAAAGAAGACATTATTCGACTTAAAGAAAAGAGTGTTGTAATAGAGGTAAGACTCAATGCTATCTGAAGTCTTCAAGAATTGCGTAATGCCTCTGAATCGTCATCTTCTCTTGAAGGAAAAAATAATAGTCTTGATTTTATGAAAAACCTTCATTTACAAAATGATAAGAAAGATTTTTTATATAGTCTTAAAACTTTTATTTCTCAAAAGTTTTACACTAAAATTACTCTTCTTATAGATTATAATTATAAAAAAGAGTTTATAGCTCTTATTGATAGTGCTGCCGATTAAAATTGTATTCAAGAAGGACTTATACCTTCAAGATATTTTCATAAAACTACTCATAGTTTTCGTTCTGCTAATGGTAGCAAAATCAATATTGAGTTTAAATTACCAAAAGCTTTTATTTGCAAAGGTAAGAGTTGTGTTCCTCAAAGCTTTGTTTTGGTAAAAAATATCACCAATCAAATTATTTTGGGAGTACCTTTTATAAATGATATTGTTCCACTTACTCACTAAGATAATAATAAAATTATTGGTACTTGAAATAACAAACATTTTAAAATGGAATTTGTTACAAAACCATTTACTAGAATGATAAATGATTTAACGGCAAAATTAATTTCTAAAATAATCAAGTTAATTTTATAAAACAAGAAATCAATAGTATTGAAGTAGATCATATTTTACAAAATCCTAAATTACAGGAAAAAAATGTTATTTTATCTAATCAGTTCTCTCTTGATATTTGCGGAGACCACCCTAATGCCTTTTGAAACAGGAAAAAGCATGTTGTTAGTCTTCCTTATGAAGATGAATTTGATGAAAATAATATTCCAACTAAGGCAAGGCCTTGTCAAATGAACTCAGAATACCTGGAGTTATGCAAAAAGGAAATTAGTTCTTTGCTTCAAAAAGGCCTTATAAGGCAATCCAAGTCACCATGGTCTTGTACATCATTTTATGTTAATACACATGCTGAACAAGAAAGGGGAGCACCTCGTCCGTTAATTAATTATAAGCCGCTTAATAAAGCATTAAGATGGATCAGGTATCCAATTCCTAATAAAAATGATTTATTAGATAGAGTTTATGATGCTATTATATTTTCTAAATTGATCTAAAATCAGGTTATTGGCAGATTATAGGTTTAAAACTGCATTTAATGTTCCAATGGGGTAATTTGAATGGAACTTTATGCCATTTGATTTAAAAAATGCTCCTTCTGAATTTCAAAAAATTATGAATGATATTTTCATGCCATATAGCAATTTCATAATTGTTTATATAGATGATATTCTAGTCTTTTCTAAAAATATAGAAAATCATTTCAAACATTTAGAATTGTTTAAAAAAATTATTATGCAAAATGGTTTGGTTTTATCCCAACCTAAAATGGCTTTGTTTAAAACAAATGTGAGATTTCTTGGTCATAATATTGAAAGAGGAAATATTGGTCCTATAAATAAGAGTATTGAATTTGCTTCTAAATTTTCTGATGTTATTACTAACAAGACTCAGTTGCAGAGATTTCTTGGGAGTCTTAATTATGTTGCTCCTTTCATAAAGGATCTAGCAAAAGATACAACTATTTTATATGATAGGTTGAAGAATAATCCTAAGGCTTGGTCAAATGATCATACTGAAGCAGTCAAAAGGATTAAAGAAAAGGTTAAAAACCTTCCTTGTCTCACTTTGGCTAACCCAAAGTAGGAAAAAATGGTAGAAACTGATGCTTCAGATATAGGATATGGTGGTGTTCTGACACAATATTGTCCTGATAATAAACTCCATTATATTGTCCAATTTTATTCTGGTAAATGGAATGCAGCCCAAAAAAATTATGCTACTGTGGCTAAAGAAATTTTAGCTATTGTAAAATGTGTTCTTAAGTTTTAAGGTGATCTTTATAATCAAAAGTTCTTGATAAAGATTGATTGCCAAGCAACTAGGTTTGTGTTTAACAAAGATTGTAAACATGATGTTTCTAAACAGATGTTTGCTAGATGGCAAACGCTTTTAGCTCCTTTTGATTTTGAAATAAAATATAAAAAGGGTGAAGATAATAGTCTTCCAGATTTTCTTACTAGAGAATATTTGAATTAATATTATTTGTTCTTCTTTTCAGGATGAGACCAGCATGGCCCCCTCCTTCCAGAAGAGGAAAAGGAGGAGGAAGAACAAATTCAGGAAGAGGAGGTCATATTCTCTCTCAACATGGTAATAAGCAATTGATAGCTGCTAATAGTAGCTCATCATCAAGTGGTACTAGTGGTATTGATATGAACCACCCAATGTATAAAGAATTCGTGAATTTTATAAAATCCAAAAAGGAATCGGATAATAATCCACCAACATATTCCTCAATCCTTATTGATGATGAAAATTTAGAGGTTTTTTTTATCTAAATGAGAAAAAAGAAGTTATACTTCAATTGGAAAATAATGATCTCAAATGGAAAAATGAACCATGGTAAATAATGGCTAGGTATTTGGATACAGTATCATATACTACTACTGTGTACAAGTACAGGATGCACTATGAGATAATACTCTCATCTACAGGATGTGAATTTCAGCACTTTTATCCTGCTAATACCAAGAAAGTTTATAACTTCTCTAAGATAATTATAAAAAAGATCGTAGCACCCGAAGAATGGGGAATGAGTACTTTGAAGGAACTGGATTATATCCATCCTGAACAAAAAATCGATGTAAAATATAATTACTTGGATTACATTGAGGGATATAATAAAGTCATTTTATATGAGAATTCTAATAAAAAGCATTCATGGTTTATTAAGATATGTTCTAATGTATTGGAAAGACATATCCCAAATTGATTTTACATATGGTGGACTTTATATTGTCCTTCGGTGAAAATTTTACCTGAATAATATAAGAAATTATACTTAGAATGGGTAGATATCTTCCCAAAACTAATAACTTTGCAGGAAGAAAATATTTTCTTTGAAAGAATATCTTTAATGTATTTCTTTATTGAATTTTCTATCTCTTGGATCATGAAATGGTCAATAGAAGTTAATACTACTTACGAAGGATTTCCTTGCTTGCAGAGGACATTTTATACAAAATTTTGGAGTAAATTACTTCAAAAGAATCTTGAAGGCAAGTTGCATGGTCAAGAAATTCTTGATTTAATAAATGATAAGATCAGCCAATATTATAATATTATTACTTCAGAACCTCAAGTGATAGAGGATCTCAGCCCATTTAAAAAGATTACAAGAAAACTTCAAATGAAGAAAGGACTCATCTCCAAATAAGAAGCCATAGCCTTATACATGGAGGAGGTGAAGAAAGATTTAATGAAGAATCTTGATATCGATATTAAAGATGATATTTCTATGGCATCAGCAAGCCTTACTAATGAGGACGATGATGTCACATGTGTTGCTGGTGAAGGACAAGATGATAATGAAGAGATAGATATTGATGCTATCCTCCAAAATTATCAACAACAGATAGAAGAATCTTCTAGTGGAAGCACAACTGTCAAAGGAAAAAACAAAGAATGAGGGCCATCCAGACATCATAATATTTAATCACATGGCAAAAGAAGCCAAAATACTTTTATAAAGTAAAAGATGCTTTTATAAAGTAATTATAGTGGTAGCCGAAAGTATTGTCGGCCAATTAAAAATAAAGGAGGCCATGTGGGTGTGTCGACATAGTGTGTTTTCTTATTAGTTTTGTAGTGGCCATTATTAAGTGTGGGCCATTATCTTTTTGTATTTTTATTTTGGTAAGATTCCCCTCTCGCCTATATAAGGGGATGAAGTGTGTTTAGTAGAGGCAGGTTTCAGAAATCCCTCTCTCTCTCTCTCTAAAAATCTTTGTAATATTTTCTAAGTATTTGAGTAAAAGTTTGAAATTTGGTGTTATCAACGAAGTGTTCATCCTTAAGGTATTATTTCTTAACTGTTGCTTATATTTCTTTTAGATATTCAAGCACAAATGATGGGCTAAACTGTTTGTGTTGAAGTATAGCATACTAAGTTACTATGATATGGGGTGTGTGTTACTATTTTAAGAATAGTTTGAACAATCAGATGTAAGGTCAAATATAGATAAAGAAGACATGTTTATGAAAGATCTCATATAAAAGGACTTTATTAAATCCCTCAATGTAATTCCAGTAATTATATTTTACCGCGATTTTCTGTTCAGGATGAATATAATCCAGTTCCTTCAAAGTACTCATTCCCCATTCTTCGGGTGCTAAGATCTTTTTTATAATTATCTTAGAGAAGTTATAAACTTTCTTGGTATTAGCAGGATAAAAGTGCTGAAATTCATATCCTGAATATGAGAGTATTAACTCATAGTGCATCCTGTACTTGTACATAGTAGTAGCATATTATACTGTATCCAAATACCTGGCCATTATTTGCCATGGTTCGTTTTTTCATTTTAGATCATTATTTTCCAATAGAAGTATAACTTATTTTTTCTCATTTAGATAAAAAACCTCTATATTTTCATCATCAATAAGGATTGAGGAATATGTTGGTGGATTATTATCCGATTCCTTTTTGGATTTCATAAAATTTCTGAATTCTTTATACATTGGGTGGTTCATATCAATACCACTAGTACCACTTGATGATGAGCTACTATTAGTAGCTATCAATTGCTTATTACCATGTTGAGCGAGGATATGACCTCCTCTTCCTGAATTTGTTCTTTCTACTCTTTTTCCCCTTCTGGAAGGAGGGGGCCATGCTGGTCTCATCCTGAAAAGAAGAACAAATAATATTAATTCAAATATTCTCTAGTAAGAAAATCTGGAAGACTATTATCTTCACCCTTTTTATATTGTATTTCAAAATCAAAAGGAGCTAAAAGCGCTTGCCATCTAGCAAACATCTGTTTAGAAACATCATGTTTACAATTTTTGTTAAACATAAACCTAGTTGCTTGGCAATCAGTCTTTATCAAGAACTTTTGATTATAAAGATCACCTTGAAACTTAAGAACACATTTTACAATAGCTAAAATTTCTTTAGCCACAGTAGCATAATTTTTTTGGGCTGCATTCCATTTACCAGAATAAAATTGGACAATATAATGGCGTTTATTATCAAGACAATATTGTGCCAGAACACCACCATATCCTATATCTGAAGCATCAGTTTCTACCGTCTTTTCCTACTTTGGGTTAGCCAAAGTGAGACAAGGAAGGTTTTTAACCTTTTCTTTAATCCTTTTGACTGCTTCAATATGATCATTTGACCAAGCCTTAGGATTATTCTTCAACCTATCATATAAAATAGCTGTATCTTTTGCTAGATCCTTTATGAAAGGAGCAACATAATTAAGACTCCCAAGAAATCTCTGCAACTGAGTCTTGTTAGTAATAACATCAGGAAATTTAGAAGCAAATTCAATACTCTTATTTATAGGACTAATATTTCCTCTTTCAATATTATGACCAAGAAATCTCACATTTGTTTTAAACAAAGCCATTTTAGGTTGGGATAAAACCAAACCATTTTGCATAATAA
>JAJOOO010022325.1:0-14785 GCA_029582685.1 Solanum piurae
CGGTCCGTCAATCCCCTCCGTAGCTCCATACTTAGAATCTTCAAAAATCAGGTACTGGAACCCTCGCAGTCTCACTCTACGGATCAACAGTACGGTCTGTAGATCAGTCTACGGACCGTCAATGGGCGTCGTGGTTCCACACTTGGTCAGATTTCCCTGATTTATCATCAACACATTCCTGCTGATCTACGGTCATCACCTACGGACCGTGAATGGACTTACGGTCCGTAGATGACCTCCGTGAATGCGTTTTTCTGCATTTCCTTCAGCTATCTCTAAACTTCCGCGCCTGAACACCTTTCCTGCAAAACATGATAAAACACATAAAAACCAATATAAAAAAGGCCCTAGACACACACAACTTGTAAGTGAAACGTATTTGAAATACCGTAAACTCACGGTATATCATTGTCGGTTAGAGAAACTCCCACAGCAGTTATTGTATTTTCATATACATCAGTTCATTTGTATTTCTATACACATCTCAGATTTATTGTATCTTTGCATACACACAGAGTTATAGCATGTTTTTAAACAAATTTTCTTTATATTGCACTTGTTTTAAATTGCTCTATATTGAAATGAGTCAGCCAGGTTGAGTTGAGTTGAGACATGTAAGTTCTTTAGTTTCGTTCAAATCCCTTCTCTAGCCTATGTTGCTTAGAATTTCAACTCGCATACTCGTACATTCAATGTACTGATGCCAGTTGGCCTGTATTGTCTTATGAAGCTGATTCAGGTAACCAGGACAACATCCAGCGCCTCGTTGATCTAGTTGAGTTACCCAGAGTCAGTGGTAAGCCTCCTTGCATTCAAAAGGACTCTTTTATTCGCTTTCATTCTTTCATTTATTAGGATGTTGCGGGGGTTTTCCGAACATCCATCTCAGTATTTTAGAGGCTACTTTAGTTGCCAATTTGGCTAAGATATTATTTCTTAAAGTTATTGTTTAAACTTATTATGCTGAGTAATTCTTCCGATGAGTTAAGAAAGCCAGGCCAGGGGTCGTTTGGGACCAGCAATGGTCTTCAAGTGCCATCCACGTCCAGGGTGTAGGCTCGGGGTATAACAAACTTGGTATCAGAGCACAGAGTTCAAGAGTCCTAGAGAGTCTATGAAGCCGTGTCTATAGGGTCTTATTTATCGGTGTGAAGCGCGCCACATCTAAAATTAGAAGACTACAACATTTAGGAAACATCTCACTTCTTTCACATTCATTTCATGCGATAAAGTTATTCTCTATAAAAGTTTCTTTCTAATTCGTGCTTGCGCGTGTTTCAGATAACCATGCCTCCATGAAAAGCAATCAGAGGTCGTCTAGTTAGGAGGAATATTGAAGAGCAAGAGTTAACTAATGCACCTGAAGTGCAACCATAAGGAGAGGTCTATAATGCTGAGTTTAGAGAGGCTATAAAGATGCTTAGCCAAGTTCTGACCAATCAGGTTTGGCAGCAGAGAGGGTCTAGGCAAGAAGAGGCTGATACTTCAAGGATTCGTGAGTTCTTGATGATGAATCCCCCAAGTTTCATTGGTTCGAGCACTGCAGAGGACCCAGAGAATTTCATTGAGGAACTAAAAAAAATGTTCGATGTGATGCATGTTGTTGATACTGCGAGAGTGGAGCTAGCTACATATCAGATGAAGAATGTTGCTAGGACCTGGTTTGATCGGTGGAAAGGGGGTAGAGCCGAGAATGCACCACCTGCGAGTTGGGCATGTTTTGAGGAGGCCTTCTTGGTGCAATTCGTTACCCAAGAACTGAAAGAGGCTAAGGTACGTGAGTTTCTCATACTAAAGAAGGATTCTTTGAGTGTGCATGAGTATGGGTTGAAGTTCACCCAATTGTCTGGCTATGCTCCTGAAATGGTTGCAGACATGAATAGTAGGATGAGTTTGTTTGTTGCTGGTTTGGGTCGCCTGTCAAGCAAGGAGGGCCAACCGCAATGCTTATTAGGGACATGGACATCTCGAAGTTGATGGTCTATGTGCAGCATGTAGAGGAAGAGAAACTGAGGGACAGAGAGGAGTTCAAGAACAACAGAACTAAGACAGGGCATGAGTCTGGGCAGCAGAAGAGTAATGTAAACCGGTCGTCTTTCCAACAGAAACAGAAGGGACCTTCTCCATCATCTGCTAGTAAACCTACACCTAAGACCAAGAGTGAGTACTATGGTCAAAATTCCAGAGTTAAACCTACCTATTCTTAGGGTAGTAAGCCTCCTGCCTGCGCCAAGTGTGGTAGGAGCCATTCAGGTATTTGTCGCGAAGGCTTCACTGGTTGTTTCAAGTGTGGTCAGAGTGGACATTTCATGCGAGAGTGTCCAAAGAACAGGCAGGGTAATGGGGGCAATAGAGCCCAGTCTTCTTCAGTTGCTCCACCAGATAGGGCTGCACCTAGAGGAGCTACATCTGGTACTGGCGGTGAAACAAACCGTCTTTATACAATCACCAGTCGTCAAGAGCAAGAGAACTCTCCAGATGTTGTTACTGGTATGATCAAAGTCTTTACTTTTGATGTTTATGCTTTGCTAGACCCAGAAGCGAGTTTATCTTTTGTAACTCCTTATGTTGCTATGAACTTTGATGTTATTCCTGAGCAACTTAGCGAACCATTCAGTGTTTTCACACCTGTTGGTGAGTCTATTCTAGCAGAGAGGGTCTATCGTGATTGCCCCGTCTTCTTCAATCACAAGAGTACCATGGCTGATTTAATTGAGTTAGACATGGTAGACTTTGATGTCATTCTTGGTATGGACTGGCTTCATGCCTGTTATGCCTCAGTTGATTGTAGAAGTCGAGTAGTCAAGTTTCAGTTTTCAAATGAGCTAGTCTTAGAGTGGAAAAACAGTTCAACAGTGCCTAAGGGTCGTTTCATTTCGTACCTTAAGGCAAGGAAGTTAGTTTCTAAGGGGTGTGTCTATTACTTAGTCCGAGTTAATGACTAAAGTGCTGAGATACCTCCTATTCAGTCAATTCCAGTTGTAAAAGAGTTTCCAGAAGTCTTTCCAGATGATCTTCCCAGAGTCCTTCCTGAGAGTGAGATAGACTTTGGTATAGATCTTATTCTAGATACTCCTCCTATCTTTATTCCGCCATACAGAATGGCACCAGCTGAGTTGAAAGAGTTGAAAAAGTTGAAAGAGCAGTTGAAAGATCTTTTAGATAAGGGCTTTATTCGACCAAGTGTCTCAGCTTTGGGGGCTCCGGTCTTGTTTTTGAGAAAGAAAGATGGTTCCCTTAGGATGTGTATAGATTACCGTCAATTGAACAAGGTTACCATCAAGAATAAGTATCCTCTTCCAAGGATTGATGACCTTTTCGATCAGCTTCAAGGTGCTTCTTGTTTTGTTAAGATAGACCTTAGATAAGGTTACCATCAGTTGAAAGTTAGGGAATGTGACATTCCAAAGACAGCATTCAGGACTAGATTTGGTCATTATGAGTTCTTGGTCATGTCCTTTGGTTTGACCAATGCACCAGCAGCGTTCATGGATCTTATGAACAGTGTCTTCAAACCTTATTTATATATGTTTGTTATCGTCTTCATTGATGACATACTAATCTATTCAAGGAATTAAGAAGATCATGCTAGTCATCTCAGAACAGTTCTTCAGACTTTGAAAGATAATGAGTTGTATGCCAAGTTCTCCAAGTGTGAATTTTGGCTCGAGTCTGTGGCATTCTTGGGCCACATAGTTTCCGGTGATGGAACTAGAGTGGATACTCAGAAAATTGAGGCAGTGCAGAATTGGCCTAAACCCACATCTCCAACTGATATTAGGAGTTTCTATTGGGTTTAGCTGGCTACTATAGAAGGTTTGTAGAAGGGTTCTCATCTATTTCGTCTTCTTTGACCAAGTTGACTCAGAAGACAGTGAAATTTCAATGGTCTGAAGCTTGTGAGAAAAGCTTTCAGGAGTTGAAATAGTGGTTGACTACTGCCCCAGTTTTGAACTTACCAGAAGGTACTCAAGGTTTTGTGGTGTATTGTGATGCATCCAAAGTTGGTTTGGGTTGTGTGCTAATGCAGAATGGCAAGGTGATAGCTTATGCCTCCAGACAGTTGAAGGTTCATGAGAATAATTATCCAACCCATGGATTAGAGTTGCCTGTTGTAGTATTCACTTTGAAGATATGGCGTCATTACTTGTATGGTGTGCATGTTGATGTATTCACTGATCACAAGAGTCTTCAATATGTGTTCACTCAGAAAGAGCTTTATCTCAGACATAGGAGGTGGTTAGAAATACTCAAGGATTATGAAATGAGTATTCTTTACCACCCAGGTAAGGTTAATGTTATTGTTGATGCCTTGAGCAGGTTGTCTATGGGTAGTACTGCCCATGTTGATGAAGAAAAGAGAGAGTTAACGAAGGATGTGCATAAACTTGCACGCTTAGGAGTCTGACTTATGGATTCCACAGAAGGAGGAATAGTGGTGACGAACGGGGCAGAATCATCACTAGTGGCAGAAATTAAAGAAAAGCAAGACTAAGATCCCATTTTGCTTGAATTGAAGGAAAATGTTCATTAGCAAATAGTATTAGGTTTTGAACAAGCGGGAGATGGTGTATTCAGATATCAAGGTAGATTGTGTGTACCTATGGTGGATGAGCTCCAAGAGAGGATCATGGAGGAAGCTCATAGCTCCAGATATTCCATTCATTCGGGTTCCATAAAAATGTATCGTGACTTGAGAGAGGTTTATTGGTGGAATGGCATGAAGAAGGGCATTGTTGAATTTGTCGCTAAGTGTCCAAATTGCCAACAAGTGAAAGTTGAGCACCAAAGACCCGGTGGTTTGGCGCAGAATATAGAACTTCCCGAATGGAAGTGGGAGATGATTAATATGGACTTCATCACAGGTTTACCAAGGTCTCGCAGGCAGCATGATTCTATTTGGGTGATTGACGATAGAATGACCAAATCAGCCCACTTTTTGCCGGTAAAGACTACCCATTCAGCAGAAGCTTATGCCAGGTTATATATTCAGGAGGTGGTAAGACTTCATGGAGTCCCAATCTCCATCATTTCAGATAGAGGTGCACAATTTACTGCACAGTTCTGGAAGTTTTTTTCAGAGAGGCTTGGGTTCAAAGGTGAACTTAAGTACTGCCTTTCATCCTCAGTCTGATGGGCAAGCAGAACACACTATTCAGACTTTAGAAGATATGCTGAGGGCTTGTGTGATTGATTTCAAAAGGAATTGGGATGATCACCTACCTCTCATAGAGTTTTCTTACAACAACAGTTACCACTCTAGCATCCAAATGGCTCCTTATGAAGCTCTTTATGGGAGAAGATGCATATCTCCTATTGGATGGTTTGAAGTTGGTGAAGAAGGGTTGATAGGACCAGATTTAGTTCATCAAGCTATGGAAAAGGTGAAGGTAATTCAAGAGAGGCTAAAAACGGCACAGAGCCGTCAAAAATCCTACACTGATGTTAGGAGAAGAGCGCTAGAGTTTGAAGTAGATGATTTAGTATATTTTAAGGTTTCACCCATGAAGGGTGCTATGAGGTTTGGTAAGAAGGGGAAGCTTAGTCCCCGGTATATTGGACCTTATCGCATAGTCAAGAGAATTGGCAATGTAGCTTATGAGTTGAGCTACCGCAAGAGTTAGCAGCAGTGCATCCGGTATTTCACATCTCTATGTTAAAGAAGTGAATGGGAGATCCTTCATTGATCATATCAACTGAAGATATTGAGATCAAGGATAGCTTATCTTATGTGGAGATTCCGGTTCAGATTTTAGATCGCCAAGTTCGCAAGTTGAAAACAAAGGAGGTCGCATCAGTCAAAGTCCTTTGGAGGAACCAATTTATTAAAGAAGCTACTTGGGAAGCTGAAGAGGATATGAAGAAGAGATATCCACATCTCTTTGAATCGGGAGAAAATGCAGATCAAGGTACTAATTCTCTTCTTAGTACTATCTAAATTAAGAGTAAACATGTTTTTACTTGCTTTTACTTGCTGGGTGTTGAACTTGATGTTGCTACCTTTAGCTTAGTGTAATAAAGCTCATTCGAGGAGGAATGTTTCCAAGGGGGAGATATTTTAACATCTCGTACCTAGAAACGACTAGAAACAGTTAAAACTCTGGAAATATTGATTTTGGAAAGATAAAGGAAATCTGAAAAATTATGCCTAAGTTAAGAAAGTGAGTTTTGGTCATTTTCAAATGATCATAACTCCTAGCTCAGTATGATTTAGGAGTAGTTCTTGATATGGTTGGAAATCCCTTGGGAATATCTTTCCAACGCCGCTGAGTTTGCACGATTTCGACATCGTATGAGTGAGATATGCATTACGGAAGTTGGGTTGTTGGATTGAAAAAGGTCCCAATCCAGATTTAGGGAAGGGAAAAGTAATCTTTTCTCTAATTAATTTCCTAATTCGTTTTTAGGGATTTATTGGGGTAAAAACATGACTTAGTCAGTTTGGAGAATTGAGAAATACGCTTAGGGCTTGGAGAAGAGAGAAAAGAAGAAAGAAAGGCAGAAAAGCCAAGATTTCGCCAAGAACGTAAAGCCTGCGAGTGGAATTCATCGGGGGTGATCTCTATTAAGGTATGTGAGATCTTTTCGTGTTGGGTTAGTTCACCCACACACCAACTTGTTTCAATTCAGCGATTTGGAGTTGCTTACATGTTAAGAAGTGAAGTTCTTGAAGAACAATTGTCAAAAATCTTGTTGGTTGAGTTGTTGATGCTTGGGGGTTGATTTGATTCATCTTCCGGGCTGTTTTTTGAGTTAGATTGGTTGTTATTGAGGGTACAATTGATCGTAAGGTTTTGGGAAAAAAACTAGAGAAGATTGGAGGGTTTAGAGATGAAAAACGAAGAAGAAATTTCGTCAGACGAATCCAAATTTTGAAAATTTCTGCTTCGCGTCGCGGAGCTGACACGAGGTGTTCTGCCTCAAAAGATGTTTTTGAAACCAAAATTTAATTATACCTCCGCGTCGCGGACCCAGCTTCGTATTTTGGTTTTTGGTCTTTTCTCATGTTTAGCTATCTAAAATCATTCCTAAACAACATGAGATCTTTCCAATCACAACTCTTAATCTTTGAATCCATAATTCAATTCAAGGATCAGTTAAGAGCCAAGTCAATATCAGGTAAGAGTCAAAGTCAAAGAAGTTAAGAGTCAAGTCTAGAAGTTAAGAAGCAAGTCAAAGCAAAGTTTCTTGAAGTTTTCAAGAGTCTTTATTAAACGTTTTAACTTCGTTTTAAGGCTCAAGTTTCAAGTAAAGTAAAGAGTAAAGAGTTAAGTTTATTTCTCAAAACTTATTAGGGAACTAAGTATTCCCAAAGAAGTTTAAAAGAAATGTTTTCACATTTAAACAAGGTTGGAAACTGAGATTTCCAAAGAGCCTTCGGGCTAGTTTTTCAGAAAAGAGTAATCGCTTTCTAAATGAAGCAAGAAGGGAAACTTTGATTTCCAAGATAGTCTTTGAGCTAAGTTTTGAGCACTAATCTCAAATCACATAGGAAATATGTTTTCAAAACATAAGAGTCAGTACATTTATTGGGAGTAGTATTGAGCACCGAATTGGGGGAGCATTCAAAGAACCCACAACCCCCATAGAACCATGTAGCCATCATGGGTAGAAGAGGTTCATACTTTTTAGGTGAATCCTTTTCAAATTAGACTAGTGGATCCATTAGGCAGTTCAGGTTCTATACTTTTGGCCGGGTATAGAATGCTCTCGATCGTTGTATCATCACTATAGCTCTTATGTGATGGTTGTCGGTTAGAGAAACTCCCACAACAATTATTGTATTTTCATATACATCAGTTCATTTGTATTTCTATATACATCTCAGATTTATAGTATCTTTTCATACACACAGAGTTATAGCATGTTTTTAAACAACTTTTCTTTATATTGCACTTGTTTTATAATGCTCTATATTGAAATGAGTCAGTCAAGTTGAGTTGAGTTGAGCCAGCTAAGTTCTTCAGTTTCGTTCAGATCCCTTCTCTAGCCTATGCTGCTTAGCATTCCAACTCGCATACTTGTACATTCAACGACTGATGCCAGTTGGCCTGCATCGTCTTATGATGCAGATTCAGGTAACCAGGATCAGCATCCAGCGCCTTGTTGATCCAGTTGAGTTGCTCAGAGTCAGTGGTGAGCCTCCTTGCATTCAGGAGGACTCTTTTATTCGCTTTCAGTCTTTTATTTATTAGGATGTTGTGGGTTTTGTCCCAACATCCATCTTAGTATTTTAGAGGCTTCATAGACAGTCAGGCAGTTAGTTAAGAGTCTCTCATCTTTGTATTGCAGATGTTTTGCTATGAGACTTAAGTTCCCGATTTGGCTAAGATATTATTTCTTAAAGTTATTGTTTAAACTTATTATGCTGAGTAATTCTTCCGCTGAGTTCAGAAAGCCAGGCCAAGGGTTCGCTTGGGACTAGCAATGGTCTTCAAGTGCCAGCCACATCCAGGGTGTAGACTCGGGTGTGACAGACACGCCCCCGGGTCACTCTTACTAGCTAGACAACTTACGCCCATGTGAGTGGACCGGCTTGCTAGGCGGCCTTGATATATGAGATTCTATTCGAAGTTGAAACACCCCCATGTCACTCTTGCTAGCTGGGTGGCTTATGTCCCTGGGAGTGGAGTGGTTGGTTGGGAGGCCTAGAATGAATGTCACTCTTGTTGGCTTGGTTGGGAGTTGACTGGATTGTTAAGTATTTGAGGTTACTTGGGCTGGAAGCTTGACTTTTGATTCATGGTACTCTTCTCTTAGTAGACTTAGCTATTGTGTGTACCTGTTGGGCTTATGGGGGTTCGAGGCTTATAGGGTCTAGTTAGGTTTAGTTTGGTTGTACTTTGATTTACTTTTGATATGCTTGTGTGCTTCTTTTCATATCCGCTTTGACCTCAGTTTGTGTCTAGATTCTATCTTTTTCATATTGTCTTTACCTTTCTTGCTCAGTCGACGTATAATGCTTACTAAGTACCTTTGTTTTGGTACTCATACTACACTCTGCATTTGTTTCGTGATGCAGCTCCTAGTACCAGCTACTGACGGTGATTGTTCGTGCCATCTTCAACAACTTTTGGGATCAGATACGTGGGTGAGCCCTTGCCGTCTTGGATCTGTTGGAAAATATATATGCACACAGGAAGTATATCAAAATCTTATTGCTTACATGAATAATAGATAACCAAATCGTTTATGCTAGAACACATATAATATGCTACAACACATAAACTTATTGAAATTTAATTCAAGAATTACCTCTTGAAGCGTGAGCAGATACCTTTAAGCGAATCCATGAGTTAGACAGACCTTCAAGCTAATCTACAGCAACTATGGTCTTCTACAGTGATCCCAAGGTAACATCTGAACTCTCTCAATACTTGGGTGGGCAAGTATCGAATAGAAAACTGATTAATCTTTCTAGGGTTAGAAGATTCCCTAATTATAGAGATTTCTTCCCAATACAAAGAGGAGAACAAAACACAGTCTATTTTCTTCAACCAGAAAAATACGCGACTGTTTTCTTTTTAAAAGAAAACTTACGCTAGTCTCATCTTTTCCCCTTAGAATTAAAATTCTGAGTTCTAATTAAATATGGGCACTGTATGGACCACATAATAAAATGACTGAGGCATCCTATTATGGAAATAATTCCAAATATTTAATTTGAATTTATTCTTACCATAATAAATAACAAATCATTCCACTAGAAATTTGTAATTGCACTCCTCTATTTATATCTCAAAATTTCCCATTAAACACTTATGTAATTCCCCATGTTAAGATTACAGATACTAATCAATAAGTTAAATTACTGACGAATTTAACTTAATGATTAATTTCCTTTAGAGCACTACTTAACTTATTTCATGTGTCAGATTCATAAATCCACTTGCAAGGTTTGACACGATGAAAACTTATAAGTTTCTCAAAAAGGCATATCAATCAATCTCTATAACGAGACATGGATTTCATCAACTAACTTATTATTTCACCAATATATATTATTATCATCCAATTTACAAGGCATGTTGACCCATTTCAGAATCTTACCTTTTAATAAATCAAAACGATAATTAATATATACAGATCATAATAGTTATATCAGGATTAAGAATATAAGTACATTTAATAGTTTAGAGAATATGTTTTCGTCAGCCAGTCTAAAACAACTATCCCTACTCGATCCCGTTCAATACATACAAAATGCACTAGCACAAGAAGTTGGAACTATGTCGTTCCCATAATCAATATAAATTACATATAATCTTGTGCTACAATCGTACCGATGGCATGTCCAATGTCCATCTTAAATTGTGAACAAATTTTTTTATACTTATAAGAACCGATGATTTAATCCTCTATGTATAAGCTAAAACTCTATACACTAAACCATCTACTATATAAGTAAATAGACACCATAAACGAATATATGATCTATTCAAATTGAGAAAATATTTATTCTATAATAAATATTATTTCTTAACATATGGTTAATAGTATATATCCCAACAATCTCCCACTTAGACTTTTAACCATCACAATTGTTATAATGTACTATATCTAAATGCATGGTTAATAGTAAATACCCTAACAATCTCCCACTTAGATATTTAATCTTGAAAATTGTTAGAATACTATGTCTAAACACATGATTAATAATATATACCCCAACAATCTCCCACTTAGACTCCTAACTATGCATTTCCAATTTTACAGGCAATCCTTTATTTCTTATCAAAAGAAATTTACCAAGTTATTTTCTCATGCAATTTTGTCTAGTAGTGCTTCGTCGTAACAAATCAATTTTGTGCTAGATCTTAAGATACCTTATCATGAAACCCTTCAATAGTATACTTGTTTTCAGGAGTTCTATCATGGAAGTTCTCTCAAGCATACAAAACAAATCAATCTTCGTTATGATTCTCTCACTACGACTAAGTACTACTATAATCACACTTTCATGATCTTGAGTCTTAATATTTTCTTCAAAATCTTTAGATATTGAAACATTAACAACTTTTCATGTAGTGTTCTTCAATTTTCTCAAAAATACTTCGAATACTTGAGGTAGTAGTTTTCTTATGTCTAGTAACGTTTCTCGCACTACTTAAATGCAATGGAACGCCATTTATGACATACCGATTTGATGTTTTTGAGCGTCTGAATTTACAATTGACTTATTATTTATTTCTTTGTTCAATTCCTGTAAAAGTAGTTTACTTCTAGGAACATAGTTTACTAAATGATCCTTTTCTAGAAATCAGATAGTTGTGTCAACAATTGCCTTATTTTCTTTAGGACACTATAATAAACCTTCTTTCATTCTTTAGGATATCCAATTAACACACACATTTCATTCTTAATTTCAATTTTCTTATTCTCCCACTCAGCACATGTGCTGGACAATCCTATATCTGAACATGTCACAGATTAGACTTACGTCAAATCCAACTAGTTCTATAGTTGTTCAATGTACTGATTTGAAAGAAATTGAATTCAGAATGTGATATGTAGTTATTAATTAGAACCTATCCCAAAAGAAACAAAATAACTAATAATAAGTCAATAATTAATCTTATCATCTTCATAAGAGTCTACTTATTTTCTCTTCTACACCAATCTATTATAGAGTGTCTGGTGTAGACAATTGAAATGCAATTATTCTATAAGATAAGTGACTTATGAGCTCTGCAGAGAGGTTTACGTCACTACAATCAGATTGCAGTGATTTTATATATTTTTCATGATTCTATTTTCATGTCTCTTATATATTTTGAGTTTATCAATACATTTAGACTTACAAAACATCAAAAAATATATTCATATCATGAGTAACCTTCTTGAAAACTCAGAATAATCAAATTCACCTCTTGCACAAATGCTCATTCATTACACGAATCAAAATAGATTAATTATAACTTATCACTACCTCTTTTCTCTTTTCAAGAGGAAAGGTCTCTTAGTCATTTTTCCTTCTAAACAAGACTGACATGTTGGTAGTGACTTCACTTTCAATGAACCGTTATGTCCATTCATTAACCAACCTCGAATTATATTCAGAATAAATGACTTATACACTAATGTACAAATAAGTTTCATTCAATTTAAAAGATATTTTTCCTTATTAGACAGATTAATATAATTCAATTCATGAGAGATAATACTAAGAAAAGAATCACACATCAATGTACCACAAGAAATAAAATATTCATCAAACTCAATGATAGGAGAGTTACAAACAAATAAATTAAATACTCATCTCGTATCTAGTTAGAATCTGAAAATAATTCCTTCTAACATAAGGTACATGTACAATGCATTCTTTGAATTAATACCTTATCTCTACCAAAAGAAAAGCTTAAGTAGTACTAAGTGGGTGCGTAAAGTCTATTGAAAATATGAGATATAATACATGAAATAGATCATTATATTTTGAATAATCCTAAATAACAAAATTCAGGGCTCATTTATACATATATATCCATGCATCTCGAATAGCCAATCGATGGGATTGGAGAACTACTCATGCAATACACATGTACAATGACCGATTATTCACTCCATAAACTTATACATACCTAACTCAGATGGAGAGTCTACTGTTAGTTTAAGTCAAGTGAAAATCCTCTAGTTACATTGATCCAATCTTATATTATTCAGTTTAGGAGAGTTAATATAGATTATCAAAACTAGACGATTAAATACATAGTGACTTGTATCAATTTCATCCGATAGGGAGGAAGGTCTAAGCCAGCACATAAAACTAATACTTCACTATTATTTAATCAAATATGACAAAAAACTCATATAACGATCCAAAAAAAAATTAATTTCTTACTAGGTCGTTCTTATGAATCTACCAAATTTCAGATCAATCAGAGTTCTTCTTTTTTTTTGAATTCCAAAACTATGATCAATTTGGTTGAAAACGTTATATGGTCAAAATAGAATTTAAATTTTTTCCGTTCAAAAAATCTTATCGCATGACACATATCATCATTTGTGAAATAGATACACAAATCAAGAACAAAGAACAAAATTCTAAAAACTATTTACTGTATGTGAATACTATTTTCCAAAAATCAGCATGTTTATGAATGCATTGAAAAAAATTCGAAACACACCTCATAGATATCCATGCATCTCGAACAATAAATTTTGATGAAAAAATGACTACTCATGCAACATACATATGTGGTGTCAGATATTCACTTCAACAAATTTAGAACAAAAGCTAACTCAGATGGAGAGTATATGTTAATTTAAGCCAAGAGAATATCATAATCCCTAGATCCATTGATTCAATCATATATTACTCAGATAGGGAGAGTCAATACAGATTATCAAACCGAGAGATCAAATTAAATCTAGTGACTCGTATTAATTTCATTCGATATGGAGGAAGGTCTAAAGCCAACACATGAACTTAATACTTCACTAAAATTTAGTCATGAAGACCATAGAGAACAATGCCTATCACCATTATATCATAGTCGAGTAATTTTTCATTAAAATTAATTTTTAAAATACAAAGAAATATCTAAAACCATTATCTAAACGACCTCAAATTGCCAAATCATTTCATAACAATGAGTATTTTAAATTTGATCGTTTCTGATGAACCTACCGAATATTAGATCAATCAGATTTCAAAAATAATATTTATCTCCAAAGCTATGATCAAATTCAGTTTCAAACGATTTGAGGAAAAATAATCAGATCTACATCCTTATCTTATATCAATTTATGTTAACTCATCACGTGTATTCATGTACCACATATAACATAAATAAAACCAATATAAAGGATGCCATTCATACTTAATCACATTTTAATTCCAAAGAACAACTTTAAAATTATTTTAACGACCTCAAAGAATCATAACCACATAACAATGAGTACTTCTTACCAGGCTGTTATCAATGAACTTACCAAATTTCAGGCCAATTGGAGTTTATAAAAAAATTATTTCCAAAACTGTGACCAAATTTAAATTCAAATGATTTAAGCATCTTTAGGAATTAAAACAATATGACATACATTCTTATCACATATCAATTCATGTTAAGTCAGCATGTGTAACCATACTCCAAATTTAACATAAACACAACTAACATACAGAAAGATCTTATCATATTCAAATAAAATTTTAATCCGACAAACTATCTAAAACCCATCTAAACGATTTTAGATGGAACCATCAAATTTCAAGTCAACCAAAGATCATAAAATTCATGACCACCTAAACTATGACCAAATTTGAAAAAATAATCGTTTTAGGCATATTCAAATAACTTGATTTGAATTTTAATTCCTTTTAATAATTTTCTCATGAGCATACGGCATATTTTGTGTCTTTCCTTTAACTAAAACACACAACTAATAATCCTCCTTACAACTAATTGTCCTCTCAATTAATATACCTGAGAATCCAAGATATTAAGTTTCTTCTATTTAAATCGGTGAAAACTTTTAATATCTTTTCTCATGAATTAATTAAGTGTTACTAGCATCTCAAGGTAAATCTCCATTCAAATAAATAAATATTCACCACTAGTATTCACTTAGGACAATTTATCTATGATGCATTAAGAATATTCTAATGACTCAAATAAACAGATCACATTAATGAATCCTATTTATCAATCATAATTCTCAATTCATATATTGATAATTACTCTCACATGTATAAAACTTTAAGAATTTTTTCAATGATTCCAAATAAATAAACTACTTTAGTAGTAACTATTTATAAATCACAAAATTCCTAATTTATAATGTGTAA
>JAJOOO010022326.1:0-14270 GCA_029582685.1 Solanum piurae
CATGCCATGAATGCCCTCACTTGTTTATGTTTAGTAAAGCCTTTCACTCAAACAATTTCAAACTCAACAAGGCCTATTTTTTTCAAACAATCAACTCACTCTCACAAAAGAAATTCTTACTTTCATCAACATACCATAAGCTCGCCCATAGTGTGTTCTTACTTTCGCATTATACTTCACAAGGAATCAAGAGGACTTTCATTTGGTTGTAATGTCGGATTAAGGTAGGGATGGAATATTTGGGAATCATTTTAGTGACTACACCTCCCTAATGCACATGTTATTATTTTGCCAACAATCTCCTTCATAGCTTTTCCTTCCTCCTAGTATACACTTCATGACTATATACCCCCTTTGTTGCTCCATATTTTCCCTTTATTTATTTTTCAATATATATATATATATATATTATGCCTTTGCATTAGCCATTCAAACTCTAGATTTTAACATCTGAGTAAGGTACACATTATCCTTGATAGGATCAGGGACAATGTTTCGAGCATAGTTCTAAATTAGTCACCCTCAATTTTAGTCGAGGTGCACATTGTCACTAAGGACCAGGGCCAAAATAGAATTTTCTTTTCCACAAAATTGAGCATTTCACCCTTAGCAATATCAACCAACAATTTTCAACCCTTATTCTTTAACATAGTGCATTAAGGATTTTCATAGGATCAAAAGGCTTGGTATCAACAAACGGGTTCCGGCTTATCATGTGGTTTATCAATAAACAAGGCTAAAGTCTCAATGGGGTTTCACTAGGGATAAATTCAATGGTAGGCATACAAGTAGAGTTAAGAATTGGTTAATTCAAAGAAGCGCCTCAATCACATTTCCTAAGTCATATAACCTACTAATTCAACACACAAGGCAAGTTCTACATTTCAAGTTAAGCAAGAACCAATCAATTTTCACCACACATGGCATCATGACACATATAAGGATATATCAACTAACATGCTCATACAATTTGTATTACGGTATTACTACACAATTAAGACCATTTTCACATCATTTTGAGTCAAAACTTAAGAACACATGCTAGTTACAAGGTCAACAATCTATTGCATTCTTCCAAATATGAAACCCATGACGTTTGGCTAACTTATTCAGACATAGCTTCAAAAGACCAAGGTTGGTTTCTCAATCCCACTCTTCTATGTGACTAATTTTCCCTTAAGACGGTTGTCATCCATCCATCATTGGGAACTGTCACTCCCAAGACGACTCTAAGACTCAATAAAGCAATAAACTAATCCTATTCGGTTCAAAGGGACAATCCTCAGTAAAGGTAACGAAAACAAACTCTGAGGAACCCAAATTTTTTTTTAACTAGAAAGTAACAACTAGACTCGATAAAGCAATAAACAACTATATACAACAGATAATATTACCCCACCCTACACTTTAAAAATAAGCATTGTCCTCAGTGCACAAATAAAACAAAGTATAAGGGTAGGAATACTCCCTGAGGCCTCCATGCCTCGTTTTCTCCACCGTCAAACACCATTAAGGCATTCGCCTCACCCTCTACAACATCATCCTCCTCCTCATCATCCATTGCCTCATCAACAGTGGCCTCGTCATCATCTAAAGGCTCCAAAAAGGCAGGACCAGTCCTGCACAAAAACGCTGCACTCTCAGACAAAGGATAGCGTTCTGCCATTGCTTCCATCTCAGCATCAGTAATCGGACGTCCAATGATCCGTAATTTCAACTCATCCATCCCAAACATCATAGCCATGGTACTATCATCACGGGCTTGCCTCTCCTGGGCAGACAAAACCGGTCCATGGGATGTGTCAAGTGACTTAGTCCTCGTCACATCAACTAGCTTCTCTTCAGATCCGGGTGAAAAGAAATGGTTTGATCACATGCCTCCTCCTCTATTCCCTGGGCCCTCAGATAACTGGTAATCAACCCCCATAGCAAAACCGCCACCGCATATTGTTCCTGAATTTCATCATGTGCTGCCGCAGGATTGCCCCAACATAAATGGGCATTCCCTTCATCAGTATGTACACTAGCACTACTCTATCCCTCGTAACCTCAGACAAATGCTTCGCAGGAAGCAACACAGTACAAACAATCTTCAGCCATACCCTAACAACCAAATTGAAATTCACAAAATGGAGGGTGTTATGCCTCTCGGTGTCCTTGCTACGCCCCCACCTAGCCGTGGACTCAACCCCACACAATGTATGCCTAATATCTCTGTACGTAGGGGTCTCTTTCAGTCTATTAAACTCATCGGTGTCACAGTTGGGGGTGCCCAACAACTCATTAAAAACCCGGACCAAAAAATCTCACATCCTTGCCTCTAATAGGCACATGTCTAATTTGTGTTTCCGTGAGCCAATTAACATAAAACTCACGTACCAAAGTCAGATTACAATCACCCGGATGATTGAAAATAAATTTCAGCCCCAACTCCAAAACAGTTCTATATATAGTAGGAAATTGAGTTTTCAACCTTACCTCATCGACATACTCATCTCCCATGTACTTAGGCTCCCACGGGCAGCCAAACCACAATAACCCATATGCTTTCACCGCCTTTTTCCCGAACTTTTGGGCTGGTTCTCTATTACCGGACCCGAAGGCTTCGCCCTTCCTACTCCGCTTTGACCACACCACATTATTTTCCTTAGGAGCCATGGAAACCTGATAAGAAAGAAAAGATAAAAAAGAACAAAGAAATATTAGAATATTAAGGGAGGGGTTGGGTTGGGCAGTGGGGAGGGGGAAGAAGAGAGAAAAAGAAAAAATATGGAGAAAGGGTGATTTAGAAGTGAAAGAGAAGTGGGGAAGTGGAGGATTTATAGTTGGTGGTGGGGAAGAAGAAAAGTTTAGTTGTGAGTTTTATGGAAGAAATTGGAATTTTAATGGAGGAAGGAGAAGAGGTTAGGGAAGAAGAAGAGTTGGGGAAGAGGGAATATGGAGAGAAATTGGGTTTGAAATCATGGGAATAGGGGAAGAATGTGGGATTTGGGGGTTTTATGTGTAGTGGGTCGGGCGAAATTCGGGTAACAACCCGAAATTTGAAAATTCTGGTTATTGGAGCGATGGGGGTGCGAAGCGCCAGTATAACGCCATAAACTCGACGTAGAACTGCAACCGTTGGCACGCCACATCACGCAGTACGCCAGCCTGCAGTTGCAGGAGTGATGGAGGTGCGACATACCCATAAAGCGTCCCAAACAGGCGACAAAACTTTAAAGCCAGGAGCAGCGCGCCTGGCTACTATTTTTGTTTTTTTTACTATTACTAGCTAAGTTACAAATACTGAAAAATCCTATCTAGCTAAAACTAACCTATATTCTAAAAATGTAAACTAAACTACTAACAAAAATTTCAAGAATTCAAAGACGAACTACCTATCTATTACATATTGTTCATAGGTTGCCTCCCATGTAGCGCTTGATTTAACGTCGCGACATGATGCAACTTGGATCATTCATCATTTAGCTCAAGATCTTCCCGATCACGATCCGAATCCTCACCGAAATAGAGTTTCACCCTTTGCCCATTGACCAAGAACGTAAGGCCAGTCTTACCTTTAAGTTCAACAACCCCATGTTGTGTCATTCTGACCACTTCAAAAGGACCACTCTACTTCGACCTTAGTTTTTCGGGGAATAACCTTAGTCTAGAGTTAAAGAGTACTACCTTATCTCCCGTATTGAAGGTACGAGCTACTATCTGCTTGTCATGCGACCTCTTTGTCTTTTCTTTGTATAGCTTGGCATTCTCATAAGCGTGGAGCCTAAACTCCTCAAGTTCATGCAGCTGATTCATTCTTTTTTTACCAGCTATCTCGGGGTCTAAGTTCATCCTTTTAATTGCCCAATATGCTTGATGTTCTAATTCCGCCGGAAGGTGACATGCTTTCCCAAATACTATGTGATAGGGAGAAATCCCTATTGGTGTCTTATGTGCAGTCCTATATGCCCACAATGCATCATCTAACTTCTCAGACCAATCTTTCCTTTGCGCATTTACCATTTTCTGCAAAATTTGCTTCACCTCTCTATTTGAAACCTCCACTTGGCCACTCATTTGAGGATGGTAAGCTGTAGCAACCTTATGACAAATACCATACTTAGCAAGAAGATTCTTAACAAGATGGTTAATGAAATTCTTACCTCCATCACTTATAATTGCCTTTGGAGTGCCAAAGCGAGTGAAGACGTGCTTTTTGATGAACTTTATCACCACCCTTGAATCATTGGAAGGAAGAGCGACAACCTCTACCCATTTACTAACATAATCCACAGCCACAAGAATGTATTGGTTTCCACTAGATGGTGGGAAGGGACTCATGAAGTCAATACCCCACACATAAAAGATTTCCACCTCCAAAATGTTACTCAGCGGCATCTCATGTCTTTTTGAAATAGCACCTAACCTTTGGTATTTATCACAACCCGTCACAAAAGCAATAGAATCTTTAAAAAATGAGGGCCAAAAGAAACCAGATTGTAGTACCTTATGAGCAGTGTGCTCTCCTCCATGGTGAACTCCATATGGGCTAGCATGACAATTTTCGAGCACTTTGTGAACCTCAGATTCCGGAATGCACCTTCTCACTACCCGGTCTACACCTTGCTTGGACAAGAATGGTTCATCCCAGATATAGAATTTGGCATCATGATTGAGATTTTTCTTTTGTTGGGTAGTTGCACTCGGAGGATAATCGCCACTTACTATCAAATTCACAATGTCTGTATACCATGGCACTTGAGAGATGTCTAATGCCATCAATTGTTCATCCGGAAACTCTTCCCGGATTTTCTCACCTTCATTCACATGTGAAAAATCCTCCAACGTAGATAAGTGATTTTGCTATTTGATTCTCAGTACCTTTCCTATCTTTGATGTCAAGGTCAAATTCTTGGAGAAGCAATATCCATCGAATCAACCTTGGTTTAGCATCCTTCTTGTTGAATAGGTACCTAATAGCTACATGGTCAGTAAAAACAATCACTTTAGTACCTACCAAATACGATCTGAACTTGTCGAAGGCGAACACTAGAGCCAACATCTCCTTCTCAGTCACTGTGTGATTAGCTTGTGTAGAGTCAAGGGTCTTGCTTGCAGAATAGATCGAGTGGAACACTTTATTCTTTCTTTGTCCCAACACTGCACCCATTGCTACGTCGCTTGCATCACATATGAGTTCAAATGGTACTCCCCAATCAGGAGAAATTAAGATGGGAGCCTCAATTAAGTTCCTCTTCAACAGCTCGAAAGCTTTCAAACACATCTCATCAAAGTTGAACTTCACCTCCTTCTCCAAAAGACTGCACATAGGTCTGGAAATTTTGGAAAAATCCTTGATGAATCGCCTGTAAAAACCTGCATGACCAAGCAAACTACGCACACCTTTTATAAAGATGGGAGGGGGCAATTTCTCAATAACTTCTACCTTAGCCTTATCAACCTCCAAACCAGATTTAGACACCTTGTGTCCCAACACTATCCCTTCTCTAACCAAAAAATGACACTTTTCCCAGTTTAGAACTAAGTTAGTGTCTTCACATCTAGCAAGTACTTTATCAAGATTTCGGAGACATACCCCAAAAGACTTCCCAAAGACAGAAAAATCATCCATGAACACCTCAACAAAGTCTTCCACCATAACATGAAAAATGGCCATCATACGCCTTTGAAAAGTCGCCGGTGCATTGCAAAGTCCGAATGGAAGCACTTGAAAGCATATGTGCCATACAGACAAGTTAACGTGGTCTTTTCCTGATCCTCGGGTGCAATCAAGATCTGGTTGTAACCGAAATATCCATCTAAGATACAATAGTACTCCTGCCCTGCTAGTCGGTCAAGCATTTGATCAATGAAGGGAACGGGGTAGTGATCTTTCCGGGTAGTATCATTTAGTTTTCGGTAATCCATGCAAATTCTCCACCCGGTCACTGTTCTAGTAGGAATCAACTCATTCTTTCCTTTCCTTACTACTTTCATACCTCCATTCTTGGGAACACATTGTACTGGACTTACCCACTTACTATCAGAGATTGGGTACACAATTCCATCATCTAGCCACTTTATTTCTTCCTTTCTTACCACTTCTTTCATCACATGATTTAGTCGACGTTGATGTTGTGCTTTGGGTTTGTGATCCTCTTCCATGTAAATTCTATGCATGCATAACGCCGGACTAATCCCATGAATATCATCCATCTACCATCCAATTGTTTTCCTCCTCCTCTTTAAGATCCTCAATGCCGCATCAACCTGTAAATCAGACAATTCTGCAGAAAGTATAACAGGTAAAGTTTCATTAGTACCCAAATAAGCATACCTTAAGTGATTCGGCAAAGTTTTTAGTTCCAACTTAGGGGTTTCTTCTATTGATGGCCTTGGTGGGGGGGCCCAACTCGCGATCTAGTGACTCCACTTGAGTCCTACGAGTGTCTACTAGTGCTAGATTTAAGCATGATTCAATCTCTTGAGCTTTAGTATCTCCTTTTATCTCATGACCCACTAACACTCTTTCTAAAGGATCTTCGGGTACAACTACTTATGATTCTACTATGTGATTAACCACAGTAATAGCAGACAACTCTTCATAAATAGAAGGCAATTTTAAAGCGCGGTAAACATAAAATACCTAAACCTTATCATGTGCCCTCATAGTTAGTTGACCAGCTGCTACATCAATCAATGCCCTACCTGTGGCCAAGAAAGGTCGGCCCAAAATGAATGGAACTTTAGAATCGGGTTCAAAGTCTAAGACCACAAAATCTACCGGAAAAATCAATGAATCTACTTGCACTAACACGTCTTCTACCACCCCCTCTAGCCTTGCAATGGATCTATTAGTGAGTTGGAGAATAACAGTGGTTCGTTTTAGACTACCCAACCCAAGTTGTTGACAGAAAGCTAAGGGCATCAAATTTATACTTGCCCCCAAATCACACAACCCCTGGGCATGAACACTTTTCCCAATTGTAATCTGCACAGTGAAACTACCCAGATCTTTTAACTTTTTGGGCAGTCTGTTTTGGATCCTTGAGATGCACTCCTCAGTAAGTGCTATAGTTTCATATCCCGTGAGCCTCCTCTTCCTAGCCACAATGTCCTTCACGTATTTAGCATACTTCGGGATACCCTGCAAAATATCAACCAAAGGTAGATTAATGTGAACCTGTTTAAGGAGAGAGATAAACTTACCGAAGCATTCATCTTTATTCTGCTTTTTCAGCCTTTGTGGAAATGGAGGTGGTAATTTCTTTTGAGGAACGGGTACCTCAACATTGGAGCTTTTTACTACCTCTTCGACTTTCTTTTCTTTGTTACTTACCTCAGTGTCTCTCTTCTTTGGAGGTAGTTCCTCTAATTGCAGCCCACTTCTATTACTTACCGCATGCAATTTCTTTGGGTTGGGCTTAGTATAACTAGGCAACCCATCTTGGGGACGCAAGTTCAAAGAATTAGCCACTTGTGCAACTTATTTCTCTAAACTCATTTCGGACATCTGGATGTTGCTAATGTTCTCATCCTGTTTATCTATTCTAGCATTTAAATTGGTCCCTATTTCAGTCATGAGCTTTTGGAGTAGCACTTCATTTGTCATCCCCCCTTTTTGTACACTAGGATTTGAGCCTTTATTAGGATTGTAGTATTGTTGCCCGGCCCCTTGAGAACGGTATTGGTTAACCCCTTGCGCCTGATTTTGGTTTTGGTTCACACCCCATGAGAAGTTAGGATGGTTCTTCCAACTATGGTTGTAAGTGTTACCATAATTTTTTTGCACTCCACCCCTTTGCGCATTACCCACATAGTTTACGGAATTCGGGTTTGCCTCACATTGCTCAGTTTCATGAGTTCCACTACCATATACCTCACACCAATTTGCTGCCTGTTATACTATGCTTACTGGTGCCTGATTTAGAGTTATTTGTTTAAAATGTATGGCCATGTTATGTTGCATTGCATCTAATTTGGCATTTATGGCAGTAGCTTGGTCTACATCTAAGATCCCTGCAGCTTTTTGGGTTGGGGTTCTAGACATTTCCCCCTCATACCCTTGGTTCTCTTCAGAAAGTTTATCGAGTAAGGTGACAAACTCGTCACTTGTTATGGATAGGGTATGTCCACCTACTGCACTTTTAAGAAGAGCACGAGCATTATAGTCTAAACCCTCAAAGAAAGTGTGAGCAAGTACCTCATTGGTTTGCATGTTGTGTGGGCAAGCATTCAACATTTGTTTGAAACGCGCCCATGCTTGGTACATGTCCTCCCCTTGCTTTTGAATAAAGTTTATTATCTCATCCCTCAGATTAGCGGTTTTCTTGGATGGGAAAAATCGACTCAGGAACTTCTTTGCTAAATCATCCCAAGTAGTGATGGAGTTTGGTGGCTTAGAGTCTAACCAATGCCTTGCAGCTCCTATCAATGAGTATGGGAACAGAGTCAGCCTCACATAGTCCGATGAGACTCCAACTGGGATATATGTATTAGTAATTTCTATGAAGGTCCTAACATGGATTTGAGGATCCTCATGGGGGAGACCAGTGAATTGCCCATTAGAATGGAGGATCTGTACCATGCTCTGCTTTAGTTGAAATCTAACCCCCGGTGGAAGTTTCCTAATACTAGATGCCAAATTGGTTGTGAGTGGGACTGCCACATCACGGGCTAGTCTTGCGGGTACGACATGTGGTATTCCTTGGTTATTCACGTTCTCTGGGTTATTTTTGTTGTCCTGATTATTCTCATCAATGTGTTCCGGAAGACCTAACCCTAATTTTCCTCGTCCTTGATTCATTTTTCTGCACTGTCGTAGAACTCTTTCGGGTTCGTTGTAAGGTTCGACATGATCTTCTTTTCGAGCTAGACCTGAAAGTCAAGTACCTGCAATAAAGAAGCTAAGATTAAGTAATTAATATCTAAATAATCTAATTGTAGAATAAAGAATATTGAATATAAATCAATTTCTAAGTCCTCAGCTCCCCAATATACATGCAAGTGTACGTGGTCGTGCAAGTGATATAGATTCTTTAAGAAACGAGTTATCGTTCCCAAGGGACTTATGATCAACTTACATTCACTTAATTCAACAACTAAAAGTAAAAAATAACCTTTCCAAGAGTTGATGATTTATTATTTATCTACTAATAATTATGCACTAATTGAAAGTAACTAATTTTGAACGACTTTGATATAATGTTTTAAGCAAGTTAAAAGCAAATCCAGGGCTGCAACATATAATGAATATCATGTATCATATTATTGTCTTAGAACTAATTTCAGTTGTCAAGTTACTGGTTTATAGGGTTGATGATATGATCCGGGTTATACGCCTCTCGTCGCCTACCCCAGTTAGATATCTAACTACATCGTTGAGTGGGGATAAATAGACTAACTGGCGAGCATTTATATTTCATCCTATTTTGTAACCAAGCAAGGTGTTCGTCTAGGCGTCACTCCTGAACACTAGTCACCTCAATTTAATGGGTGGACCGAGCTCTATATATTCTCTGGTCTATCTAACCTCTCCTCTCCCGATTCTAAGATTAGACAATATATTTATCTCTAGATGGCCAGTCAAGAAATACTAAAACAATAATATAAAAGTAACTTGTAATGACAACCAAGAATTAATTCAACAACCTCAAATAATCAACAATCCGTTTGTAGCTACAGCCCCAGAACTATGGAGTTTAGCTACTCATGCTATTAGAAAACAAGAAAATACAAAAGTTCATGCAATTTTCGGAAAATAGAAGAGTTAAAGGATTAAAACCTATTACCAACTTGAATTCTTGTTCTTGCCCACTAAATCAAAAGTTGAACCCTAATAATGGAGCACTCAGGATCTATATATAATAGTAGTAAAAGTTGGGAACAAATCCTACCCAAATTAGAAATCCTATTTAATATTTAAAACTTGGAAAAGTCGACAAAAGAGAGGCGTGTCGCGCCTCCATCACGCTTGGCAGAGCGCTCAGACCTTTGCATTGTGGCGCGACGCGTCCTGCAGAGCACCTGAAAATTGGCGCAGACCTTTGGTTACTGGCGCGAGGCGCCTGCTAGCGCGCCTCTTGTGTGCCCTCAGTACTTCTGGGGCTGGCGAGTCGCGCCAAGTAGTACTCCCCAGAATTCTTCCAGAACTTTGTGAGCTGGGGAGATGCCCCTCTCAGTACGCCAAGCCCTGGGGTCTTCACACTTAATCAATTTCTTGCGCGTGTTTTCTCCTTCTTTCTTCGTTCCAACTCTCATTCCTTCGAGAGTTCCTGAAACAACTAATCATGTGTGTAAGTGCACAATCATTACAAGTATAACAAAAATCAAGCTAATAGACTCAAGATCATTCCTCAATTCAAGCACTTTATGGGCAATTATTGACAACTTAGGCATATAAATATGCCTAAGATTAATTTCCATTTTTTTGCTTGTTTTCTCCTTTTTTCCCAAACTACAATCACTAATCACAATGGTTAGTCTAAATGAAATATATGACTCAAATCCTATCAAAACACCAAAATTTGTCCAGGAACATAGCTAAAATGAGAGTGTTGTTTGGCTCCTAGGCATATAAATAAGCGCAAGATAACCACCAAACTTAGAACTTTGTTCATCCTCGAACAATTCACCATGTTTATCCTGGACCTATACTTACTAATACTAGCATTTGTGCTTCCACAACTTACTTTCAAGAATCTTTTATCAAATCAAAATATACATGATTCCATTCACACTTGGCCTTGGCCAGCTTGCAAACACCACGTGACCTCAAGTATTGACTCGATAAATTTTAGCAAGCTAAACATTACCTTCATGACAGCCATCATATTTAACCTATATTTCATAAAACAAGTGCCCATTAGGCAAAGAAAGTATTCCACTCTTCACTGACAAGATTAATTGTAACATATGGACTTATCATGAAAACTCAAACCTGACACTCACAAGGAAACTTAACATGTACGCACAAAGAATCATAAGTTTTTCCATTATGTAAATCTCCACTAATTACGCATGCCTAGGAAAGAATAACATAGGACTTTCACATGTTGTAATGTAGACTAGAGGATGGGAACACTATATAATAGTGACTTACACTCTCAAATTGTGTAAATTTTAGACGTCATCACCTTTTTCTTTATTTTTCAGCCCTCTCTCTACAATCCTATTACAAGTAACTCACATCATTTCATGAATTTACCCTAAACCTTTATTCCGTATACTAATTTTTTTATTCAAATATATAAGGGATCAATCTCTCAATGAGGTATTTTTCATCACTTTGTGGCTATCCTTTGTCACCTTTTGAAACTTAACCATCTATTTACTTTCAATTCCACTACTTCCAATCAGTAAATGCTACATTGCTTAGGCAACCAGGGTACAAAAACAAGAGATTCAATCAAATTGTGGTAGTATGTTAAAAGGCTACAATTTATGAACATATCCAAGGAGTCCTATTATCATTTCCTAGGCAAAGCAACGCTTTGATTTCACTTCCATAACATGCAGGGCAAGTCCTAGACTGAGACGCAATACATAGAATATAGAATGCCTAATCACATGGCACAAGTTAAAGTCAAGTTGGCTTTATCATCAAGCAAAATGCTTAGCTCATGCAAAAGTTCAAATAAGCTTAAGTTGCACTATTTAGAATCAAATACAAGAATCCAAAGGTATCAACCTATATTAATCCACATACTTTCATACAAGATTCCCCTTTCAGAATTTATGCTTCAGCACAAACACCTTATCTACGACTCAATGACGACCATAAGACGATCGTCATCCATATATCATAGGGCAATGCGACTCAATACCACGACCGACTCAATCCTGAGAGAAGAATTTGTTTTGTATTTTGTACGGTTCAAAGGGACTATCCTTGGCCAAAGAACTGAAAAAACCTCCAAAGAATCCAAAATAAAAATAAAGTGACAAAAAATGCTATTGTAATATATAGATCGGAGAGAGAATTCACACCCCACCCCACACTTTAAAATCAAGAACTATCATCAGTGCTATATAACATACAATATACACCCAACCCAAACCAACATTGATAACCATGATAGTTTCCACCACAGATCACAAGCATGTAGCATTCACAACAACTTTATCTAGTACCACCTCCAATTTGAGTACCCACAATTCCAAACAAAACGAAACAAGATAGGAAAATGTACATATTAAGTGTGAGAAGGAGAGACTTGGGAAATACGATGGTGAAATTGACTCCGTGTTATGGATTTGAGGTTAAAAATTCTTAAGAAGAGAAGGGGAGGGTGAAATAATGGGTTTGTGGAAAAGGAATTGGGAATTCTTAGTGAATGTAGGGGTAAAGGGGAATTGGGTTGGTTATTATACAAGAAGACTGGTAAAACCCGAGTTTTTAATTAAAAAAAAAGAAGTTGCCAGGTCCGCGACGCGTGGATATTATGGAGTCCACTGTTAACACTAGGAAACTAGTTTCCAGCGAAATTAAATTCAAGGGATACCTCCGCGATGTGGTCTTGTCACGTTCCTCCTTTGTTTTTGTCGAGAATTTTTATTTTCATCTAAATCAAAATAAGATTTCACCTCCATGATGCATGCACATTACGAAGTCCACTGTTAATTTTGGGAAATTAATATCCAGCGAAATCAAAGTCAAGGGGCATCTCTGCGAGGTGGCTATAATATGGAACCTTGAACCCTGCAAATTTCAAGAACAACGGTTATTAAACACAAACCCCATGAGTTACCTCCCATCCAACTCCTTAGTTTTGGTCATGGCGCGAGTCATCTTTCTTTGTGTTTTCTCTTTTTTTTTTTATTTTAATCATAATTTTTTTTATATCCTTATTATTACGATGAAGAAAGAAACTTTACAAAATCCTAAGCATGAAAATAACCTAAATAAAAACACAATTCCTATCTAATACATGTAGCCATGGGTTGCCTCTTGTCTAGCGCCTAGTATAACCTCGTGGCTCGACACTGCTTGTGACTTATTAATCATTAAACTCGAGTGTTTCTTGCTCGTGATATACATCATTGCCAAAGTTGCGCTTAAATCTTTATCCATTCACGAGAAACATAGCGCTTTTGTCCTTATTCTTTAGCTCAACCGTTCCATGTTAAGTAATTCTTACAACTTCAAATGGTCCACTCCACTTTGAACAAAGTTTTCTGGGGAATAACTTCAATTGTGAATTAAATAAGAACACCAGCTGGCCTGACTAAAAAATACGTGGTACAATATGCTTGTCATGCCACTTCTTCGTCTTTTCTTTATATAACTTGGCATTTTCATACGGATGGAGCCGAAACCACTCAAGATCATGTAATTTAGTAGTTCTTCTCATGCCAGCCAACTTAGAATCAGGAATCAACTTTTTATGGCCCAATAGGCCTGATGCTCCAATTCTGTCGGGAGATGGCTTGCTTTTCAAAAAACCATGCGATAGGGAGAAGTCCCTATTGGTTTTTTATATGTTGTTCTATGGGCCAACAATGAATAATCTACCTTATTAGCCCAATTGTTTTGCTATGCATTCATGTTCTTTTGTAAGATCTGCTTAACCCCATGATTTGACACCTCTACTCGACCTCAAGTCTGATGATGATAGGTTGTAACTACCTTGTGTCGCACTCCATGATTAGCTAATAAGTTTTGCACTGAATAATTTATAAAGTACTTACCTCCATCACGGATCATGGCTCTTAGAGTTATCACTACCAAAAAGCTGTTAAATTGTGGTGGGTTTTTTGTCAAGTTGTGACGATTTTTGACTTCAACAAAAAGAATTGTGGCGGTTTTTAAAAGTGCCACAATTAGCCTTGCCACGGGCATACAACATCGGTTTTTTTCAACCTCCATGACGTATGCCACAAAATGAATTTTGAATTTGTGGGGGGTTTTAACATTAATCAACGGCAATTTAGAACCTTCGCAATATGATATTGATGTTTCAAAAAAAAAATTGCGGGAGTTTTTAAACTCCCACAATATATCATAATGTTAACAAAAAAACTAAATATTGTGGGGGTCTATAAAACTCCACAACATAATTTCAATTTTTTTAAAAAAAATTACATGGAAGTTTTCGACCACTACAATATGATTTTAATGTTTTTAAAAAATAAAAATTAGTGGCAGTTTCATTTCGCCTTCATATTTTTATTGCTGAAAATTTATTTCCATTTGAAATGTAATTATTGGGAAAATGCATAAGTACCCCCCCCCCCCCCGCCTATGCCCAAAATCCCTGAGACACACCTAACCTTTACTAAGGTCCTAT
>JAJOOO010022327.1:0-11231 GCA_029582685.1 Solanum piurae
AACAATTTATGAACTTGAAGCAGGGTTCAATGTCAGTCTAAGAGTACGGGCTGATGTTCACACAACTCTCTAGGTATGCCACACATGGTTGCCCGATCTCAGGGCATAAATGAGTAAGTTTCTGTTTGTGAGTATCCGATCTGATGAAGACCGAGTGCAGGAATGCTATGTTGTTAGCGGATATGAATATCTCTAGGCTTCTGACTCATGTTCAATAGGTTGAGGGAGATAAGCTTAGGGAAATGTCTAAGGACTACAAGAAGGGTAGAACAGGGAATTATGAATATTCTCAGGAGAAATCGGGTGGTGGAAATCGCTCACAGTTTCAACAGAGGTCTACAGCCCCAACACCTTCTTCAGCTAGTGCTCCATCCCCTAGGTTTTGATAGGATCAGAAAGGTAGGGCATCGTGCTCTAAGTTTCAAGGGAGTACTTCAGGTAACAAGACCTTCCCAACTTGTCCAAAGTGTAGTAAAAACCGTTGGGGCGAGTATTTTGTAGGCAAGGAAGGATGTTTTTGGTGTGGTCAGTCTGGACATAGGTTGAAGGATTGCCCTTCTTCGAGGAAGGGGCAAGGAGGTAACAACAATAAGGCTCAGTCTACACCTCCAGCAGCACCAACAAGTCGCTCAACTCAGAAGGGTGTGTCATCTGGTACATGTAGCGGTTAGCGCTAGAATAGGTTCTATGCTCTCCACGCTCACCAGGACCAAGAAGATTCTCCTGATGTGGTCATTAGTATGTTACGAGTATATCATTTAGATAGTTATGCGTTGGTAGATTCATGGGATACTCTTTCTTTTGTAACTTTCTATATAGCAGTAAACTTCGGTGTCAGTCCAGAAACTCTTCCAAAACCCTTCTCAGTCTCAACTCCAGTTGGTGACCCAGTTATAACCACACGGGTATAAATAAATTTCCCTGTCACAATCACTTAGAAAGTCACCTCAGCAGATCTTATAGAGTTATAAATGGTAGATTTCGATATCATTCTAGTCATGGATTGGTTACATTCCTGTTATGCCTTAGTTGATTATAGAACTAGGATCGTCCGGTTTCAGTTTCAAAATGAGCCAAGCTTAGAATGGAAGGGCAGTAGCTATGTGCATACATGTCGATTTATCTCTTACCTTAAGGCTATGAAGATGATTTCCAAAGGGTTTATCTATCATCTTGTTCGGGTTAAGGATTCAAACTCTTAAATCCCAACTCTTAAGTCAGTCCCAGTAGTAAATGATTTTTCGGAAGTGTTTCCAAAAGATCTTCCCAAAGTTCCTCTCGAAAGGGAAATTGGCTTCGAAATTGATTTCCTTCCAGATACCCAGCCTATTTTGATTCCTCCTTATAGACTGGCTCCAGCCAATCTTAAGGAATTGAAAGAACATTTGAAAGACCTTTCTAGATAGGGTGTTTATAAGACCTAGTATCTCTCCATGGGGTGCTCCAGTGGTTTTTGGGAAAAAGAAGGATGGCTCTCTAAGAATGTGCATTGACTATCGGCAGTTGAACAAAGTCACAATCAAGAACCAATATCCTATCCCCAGGATTGATGACTTGCTCTAACAACTTCACGGTGCTAGTTATTTTTGAAAAGTAGACCTCAGATCCGGCTAACACCAGCTCAGAGTCATAGGTAGTGACATCTCAAAAATAACCTTCAGAACTAGGTATGGTCATTATGAATTTGTAGTTATGTCTTTTGGAAAAACAAATGCTTCTAAAACTTTCATGGACTTAATGAACTGGGTGTTCAAATAGTATTTTGACTTGTTCGTTATCATCTTTATTGATGACATCCTCATTTATTCCCGAAATGAGAAGGATCATGCGACTAATGAGAGAGTTGTTATGCAAACTCTCAAAGATCGCAAGTTTTCGCTAAGTTCAGCAAATGTGAATTCTGGTTATAGTAGGTCACTTTCCTTGGTCATGTGGTATTTAACGAAGGAATCTGAGTGGATTTTCAGAAAATAGAGGCAGTGAAGCAATGGCCCAGACCCACCTCTCCAACAGATATCAGTAGTTTCTTTGGTTTGGCAGGTTATTACAGGAGATTTGTTGAAGGATTTTCGTCCCTAGCTTCCCTATTCACCAAGTTGACTCAGAAGAAGGTCAAGTTTCAGATGTCAGATGAATGTGAGAAGAGCTTTTCAGAATTGAATACTAGGTTGACTACAACTCCCGTCTTGACCCTACCAGATGGTTAAGATGGTTATGTGATTTATTGTGATGCATCCAGGGTCGGCTTATGTTGTGTGTTGATGCAGTGAGGTAAGGTCATAGATTACGCTTCTAGACAACTTAAGGTACATGAGAAGAACTACCTGACTTATGACCTCAAACTTGCAGCTGTAGTATTTGCCCTAAAGATTTGGAGACAATACTTGTATGGTGTTCACGTAGATGTGTTCACAGATCATAAGAGCCTCCAGTAAGTGTTCACCGAGAAAGAGTTGAATCTTCATCAGAGGTAATGTCTTGAATTCCTCAAGGACTACAACATGAATGTACTTTACAATCCAGGTAAGGCCAATGTAGTGGTTGATGCTCGCATCAGACTGTCTATGGGTAGTGTAGCACATGTTGAGGAACAAAGGAAAAAGCTAGCTAAAGATGTTCACCGACTTGCTCGCTTAGGAATTTGCCTTACGGGCACATCAAATTGTGGGGTGATAGTTCAAAAAGGTTCAGAATCTTCGTTGGTAGCGGAGGTTAAGAAAAAGAAAAGATAGTGATCCCATATTACTTCAGTTGGAAGGTGTAGTTCATCAGCAAAAAGTTGAGGTTTTCTCCCAAGGGAAAGATGGTGTGCTTCGGTACTAGGGTTGCTTATGTATTCCTAATGTGGGTGAGTTGAGGCAGCAGATCCTTACAGAAGCTCATAACTCCAGGTATTCCATTCATCTAGGTGCCACTATGATGTATCATGATCTACGGGAAGTCTTTTGGTGGAACGGCATGAAGATGGACATAGCAGACTCTGTGGCTAAGTATCCTAATTGTCAACAGGTTAAGGTAGAACATCAAAAACAAGGAGGTATGAATCAAGAGATTATCATTCCTACATGGAAGTGGGAAGTGATAAACATGGACTTTATTATGGGCTTACCTCGTACTCGTAGACAACATGACTCCATTTGGGTAATAGTAGACAAAGTTACTAAGTCCGCTCACTTCTTGGCTGTCAAAACTACAAATTCAGCGGAGGACTACACTAAACTCTACATTAATGAAATAATCAGGTTGCATGGGGTTCCCTTGTCTATTATCTCAGATAGAGGTCCGCAATTTACCTTTCATTTATGGAAATATTTTCAAAAAGGTTTTGGTACTCAGGTAAATCTTAGCACAACATATCATCCACATATGGATGGTCAGGCAGAACGTACCATTCAAACCTTAGATGATATGTTTAGGGCTTGCATGATTGATTTCAAGGGTAGTTGGTATGATCACCTACCTCTCAAAGAGTTTACCTATAATAATAGCTTTCATTACAGTATTCAGATGCCCTGTATGAGGCACTATATGGGCGTAGATGCAGGTCCTTGATTGGTTGGTTTGAAGCAGGTAAAGTAGCATTGATTGAGTCAAATTCGGTTCATGAAGTGATGGAAAAAGTTTAGCTCATCAGAGATAGACATAAAACAGCTCAGAGTCGTTATAGTCCTGTGCAGATGTACGGAGTAAATACTTAGAGTTTGAAATCGATGATTGGGTTTTCCTGAAGGTGTCACATATGAAAAGGGTGATGTGATTTGGCAAGAAAGGAAAGCTCAGTATGAGATATGTAGGTCCTTACAAAATCCTGAAAAGGGTTGGTAATGTGGCTTATGGTTAGAGTTGCCAGCAGAACTAGCAGCGATTCATCTAGTCTTTCACATAACCTTGTTGAAAAAGTGTGTGGGTGATTCAACATCGATAGTGTCATTAGAGAGTGTGGCTGTAAAGGATAGTCTTACTTATGAAGAGGTGCCAGTTGAAATTCTTGACCGCAAGGTTCATAGGTTTAGAAATAAATAAGTCACTTCAGTGAAGGTTTTGTGGAGGAGCCAGTCTGTAGAGGGAACTACTTGGGAAGCAGAAGCAACCATGAAGGCCAAGTATCTTCATCTTTTTTCTTCCGATTCCATTTCAGCTTTAGGTAATAGTTCCTCTCCAGTCTCTCAGTTTACTCTTGCGTAAATTCAGTCTCAGTATCTTGTTCCTTTAGTGGTTCTTGCATTCCAACATATTTGCATGTTCTTGGAACTCAGTTCAGTTAGATATCAGTTTCTAGTACTTGGTGGTAGGAATTGCAGCTCTTTTTCTCCATACTTAGCTTGTTTAGACTTCATTCGAGGACGAATGTTCCCAAGGGGGATATATTGTAACACCTCAGATTTTGAGAAGATAGAAAAAATGCAGCTTTCCAGGACCTGGTGCTAGAACTAAGGAATCCACCGACTGTCCGTGGCATGACACACGGTCCGTAGGTGGGGTCCATCATTGGGCACTAAATGTTGATGGTCTCTAATCCCACCCACAGTCGACTAGGACGGTCCGTGGTTGGACCTACGGACCGTATGTGAGGGTCAACAACCAATTGGAGGGAAATGACTGTTGGTTCAACTTCAAATGGTCATATATATTAGCACAGAATAAATTAGGTAGCCCATGACTTATCAAATTAAAGATAATTGAATCCTCTTTCCAACACCACCGAGTTTACTAAAATCCCATCTTGGAGTAAAATTTTATACTCGTTTTAGTGATGCCATGTCAGGCAGACCACGAACCATGACCACAGACGATGGTTTGTAGTCCAAATGACGGTTCGTAGGTCTCTTCGAGGAAGGCTTTGTCAGCTTTTAGCTTAGGGTCGTATATGTTTTTTTTATGCGTTGGGGCCTATAAACTATGTCGTTTAATGCCTAAACTATGTCGTTTTACTCAATCTAAGCCTAATAACTTAGTCAGACTTACCTAGAACCCTCATTCTCCAAAAATCATCCAAACTTGGATAAAAAAGAAGATGAAAAGTCGACCAAACGTCCCAAGAACAAGCAACAATGTTCTTCAAATTTCAGCCCCAAAATCAAAGGATTTCTCCGCAAATTTCGTCACCAAGTATAGGATTTAACTAATGCGTTCCTTTCATGCACTAGGTCCCTAGAATTTTGTCAGTTCCTTGATTCTCCATATGTTGTTTGGAGCTAGGGTTTCTAAAACCTTGGATATTGACTGTGATTTAGCTGTTGTAGTATCATAAATCAAAATAGCTTGTTTCTTGGAAAGCTTGCTTAATTACAAGTATGAAACTCAAAACCCTAGTTTGTGTAGATTCTCTTAAGTCATGAATTACACTTTCTAGGTCAGTTAAACAAATAATCATGCTTTAGATTTTGAATGTCGCATTATTGGTATATATATGTTACATTTTTAGTTAGCATGTCAGTTTTTTGAGCTATTCAGTATTTCAGTCATATACATATTCAGTTGGGAGTAGACTTAGCACCGAGATGGACTAGGGTTCATCATACCCTCATAGTCCCAAAACTACGTGCCCCCGTAGGAGTATAAGTACCCTCTGTTGGGAATCAGATTTAGTGATCACGCTAGTCATGCCTTAATACCCCTGGCAAGGTATATTGGGTCCTCTCGATGGGGCGTATACATCGTACTCCACGTTTAACTCACGTGGTTTTATGTCGGTTAATAGTAGTTCCCACAGTCAGACTCTAGTGCATTTGACCAAGTTTTCAGTATATACTTCAGTAATTAGTCTCAGCATTTCATGTTCATGATTAGTACTTGGTCATTGCATTTAGCTCAGCTTTTCAGTTATATTTCGGTATTCATGTTTTGTTCAGATTATGTCATTGCTCAGTTATGCTTTGTTCAGCTATTATCTATATCCTGCTTGCTCAGTACATTCCAAGTACTGACACATACTTTAAGCTACATCCTTTCATGATGTAGGTTCAGGTACTCAGCATCCAGATCACGCTTAGATCGACTATCGGTCAGCTTTCAACACCTTCAGTGGTGAGTCCTCATTTTCCAAGGACAATAGGTATGCTTTAATTTCAATCTTTATTTTCAGTTTTCAGTTTGTTAGAGTTAGCTGGGGGGCATGTCCCAGCAACTCTACTCAGTTAGAGACTTTTCAGACATAGTAGTATATTCAGCTTCAGTTTTTGAGTGGTTGTTCAGTATCACTAAACTCTTAGTATGTTTCTTATATTCAGACTAGTTGGGTATTCCCAATTTTCAGTTATCTATTGTTTTAGCTTCCGCTTAGTATTTCCTTTTTATTCAGTTATTCTCAGTATGCTTAATATATGCTAGACACAGGGTTAGCTAGGGGTTAATTGTGATCCTGGGTCCCGTGTTACGTCAAGGGGGTAGCCTCGAGGCGTGACACTTATAGCAGTACTTACCCCCACTATAGTGCTATGAGTGTCGCTATTACGGGATGCCTCCCGCTATATCAGCACTGACAATACTTCAGAGCCTTAAATTTCATGAAATACCATTTTTCATAATACAACTTCTTCGCTCGACGTCCTGACATATCCTATCTATGCCAAGATCAATTTCGGGAATTTTACTAACATAAATTCATTTTCAAACTAAAAGAAAACATCAACCAAAAGTTGACATCACACCCCACCATTCCCAAATGTCCCTAGACCTCACCTAGCCTAGATACCGTCTTATGCTTGCCTAGCCAAAAAATTTAAGTCACTATCCGGAAGGTTTTCTTTCCCTTCTTTATCTATTGGCTTACTTAAAATGACCGGGTCAGGTCATCACAATATATACTAATTTACCATCAATCGTTTCCAAGTGATCAAACAAGAAAAACTTGGTTGAAGTAGGAAAAAGAGTAGTACCTGAAATTTCGAACAAGTAAGGGTTCTTGTCTCACATGTCCCTTTATGTCTCCCAAGTAGCCTCCTCTACCGAATGATGCTTCCACTGAACCTTTACTGATTTGATCTCCTTTATCCTCAACTTCCAGATAAATCGATCAAGAATCACAATTGGTTCCTCTTCATATTACAGGTCATTGTCAAAAACAATCGAGCCCCACTTGATGATATAGTCTCCATCTCAATGGTATTTCTTTATCATAAATACTGGATGAACCCAAACATGTTGGATAGCAGTGCTAACTTATAGGCCACTACCCCCCACACCATCAATCTCCTCGAATAAACCAATGTAATGAGGGCAAAATTTACCATCATGTCAAAACCCATGACTCTTTTTATACGTGACACCTTCAATTAGACCTTATTACTAATGTGAAAATCAATATTCCTTACCTTGCGATCCACGTACTCCAGATTTCTACTGTGGGCTTCCAACAACTTAGTGTAAATCCCTCTCACCCTTTCCTGAGCTTCCCTAACATAATCTACATCCAATGGTTTCACATCACCCACCACAAACCAATCTACGGGAGATCTCCATCCCTTCCTATAGAGTGCCTCAAATGACCTCCATATCAATGTTGGAGTGATAACTATTATTATAGGAAAACTCACATAAGGGTAAGAACTAATCCCAATGGCCCCCAAAATCAATTACACATGCCATCCACACATCTTTCAATACCTAAATAAACCTTTGTAACTGACTATTAGTCTGTGGATGGAAAGTTGTACTGAAAGTGAGTTGAGTGCCCAATGACTCATGCAACTGTAACACCTCAGATTTCAAAAAGGGAAAAGATTGCTTGAATTTTGGCTACTTATTTAGGTATAAGAGACAACTCTAGGGTTCATGGAATTTTCGACGAGTCGTAGAACAGTCTGGTCGAAAAGAGGAAGATTATTTTGAAAATCAAATTCCGGTAATTAATTCTACGGTTGACCGTCCATCAAGTGATCTATGGTTCATAGATGGCTTTCATCGAAGCAATCTAGACATGGTGAAATTTTAAGGTTCAAGTTTAGTCTACAGTTAGGGTCTATGAATCGTAGGATGTCCTACTGACAGTAGAAGGGTCCCATAAAAAAATGGGTGATTTTAAGGTCACCGTACTTGGTCTACGGTTGACCAGTATGGACCGTAGAAAGTTCTACAGTTCGTAGGTTTTACCCGTAGACCATTTCCAATAGTATTTCTTAAGGAATTTTGGGTCCTTTCCTAAATGTTTTAAACCTATGCTATGTCGTTTTGGCTTCTACCCTAAGCCGTATATAAAGCTTTTAGATCCTAAATCTACCCACTTTAAACCAATTATCCCATTTCCCCAAAACCCAACCAAATTCATTCTCCTAAATTTCTTCTCAACCTAAGGAAGAAGAAGAAGCCAGGGTTCATTCGAAGGTCATCAATTCACCATTAATCTTGGGCTTTGACTAGCAAGGTATGTGGGTATTTTCTCATATAGTCCATTCCTCCATGGGGTCCCTATGGTTTTCAATTTCTCGAATCAATTTCAATTGATCAAATTAGGGTTCTTCTTAATTCTCTATGAGTTACATTCAATTATGATTTTTATTACAGATTAAGTTTTCAATTGTATTATTTAATGTTATTTCATAATATTTAGTCAAAATTTTATTGACCCATGCATAATTCATGATTTTCAACTATGAACCTATGATAAACCCACGAACCTAGGAACATAAATTTTGGAAGATTATGCATGTCTTATGAAAATGATTTTTTTGATGATATGGTGCTTTTACATGAAAGTATCAATGTTGTTGTGAAAGGTTATCTCACATACAAATATGATCATGATTGTGAAAGGTATTCCTCATGTTTAGATTCACATTGGTGAAATGTGTCCTCGCCTATTGTTGAATTATAATTATAGGAGTTATTCTATGTTTTGATCTTTAAGATGTGGATTGGTATTGATCATTGTCTTTCCTATGTTAGACTTAGCACCGAGAGGGCTTTGAGATGTAGGCTCAAATAGGATAGTCTATAGTAGCTACCTCTAGTCCCAAACTACGCGCTGCCATACGATTGTATAAAATGACCTAGCTAGTGGATCAACTTTAGAAAAAGATGATGTGTATAGACTCAACCTTGGCAAGTAGAATCCCCTTCTTTTAGTATGAGGGATATATAAAATTCCATGACATAGCTCTCATGGTCTACTTTTCATTAAAGCTAAAATCCCACAAAATTGATTATGTTTCTTCAAAGATTTTCTTATGTCACTTATCTCAAATGCATTGAAAATGTAGCCTACTGGGAATATTATTTGTTGGTTGTTATGCTAGGTTTATCACTCTATATGGAAAGGTGTCTAGACTAGCTTACTCGAACATAAAACTCGAGCTGGAGAGGGGCAGCTTTCCAGTAGACGGGCTATTATGGCTTAACTGGTGGTTCAACCTCGCCTAACATATGTTATTAAAATCCTCAACTAGGAGCTTAACCGTACACTGGATCTTCTCAAACAAAAGTTCTATGAAGCGTATTTGCACACAAGTACTATAAATGTTCTAGAGACTCAAAAGGATGCGTGAGAGAAGATAATTTATATATACAATCACATAATATCAAAGCAGTAAATCAACAAAGTGCATGATAGGCATCAAACACAGTATGTATCCGATCAATAAATAAATGAAACAAAAATCAATGTACAAAGCTCGAATAATAATAATTCCCCAGTGGAGTCGGTAGATCTGTCACGCCCTTTTTCGATCGAATATGATGGTTTTGAAAAAAGAATAAGAAAAAGAATTTGTTAGTTTTATCGATGCCACTTGAAATTGAGTTTTTGGTGTTCCAAGTAACCTAATGAATTCTAAAATAAAAATGACTCTATATTTTTATTTTTTGTTATGAGAAATTAAGTGATCGGGTAAAGAGTCTTGTTGACTAGGGAAAGGTGTAAGGCAACCCCGAAACCCATGGTTTTTGCAATGTAGCTTTAATGACTCATGTTTAGCTAAAACAAATTTGTGTTAGTCACTAATTTTACAAAATTGTTTTGTGTAATGTCAATGACTAGGATGGTAACTGCACATAAGAACCCCTTTTAATTTTGTTTTAAAAAATTGTCACAGCCCCGATTTCTCAGGTCGTAGTGGCACCTACCACACCCCACCAACAGGTAAGCCTAACCCATAGTGAAGAGCCATAAGAAACATACTATCAAGCGGAAGTCAACAACAAGAAGCAAAAAGCCTAAAACAAGAGAAGAAAGTTAGAACCAACAACACTAAAAATACAAATAGAAACAATCCCAAGACCTAGCATCAGTAAATAATCGGGCATCTAATACAAAACAAGAGTACAAGCTTCTACAAATACAAGATAGGTACAAGTTGTCTCTGAATACAATATAAAGACTGAGCCTAGCAAAAACAGACGGAAACAAAAATCTCTAGACACCAAAAGCTCACCCTAATCTCTACAACTTCAAGTTGCTATGCACGACTCCCTTTCAACAGCGAAACGCAACGGCAATAGGAAGAAGTGTAGTATTAGTACCAAAAATGGTATTCAATAGGCAATGGTTGACTGAGCTCAAAAGATAACACATGCATAAATCACAAGTAATAAGGAAAACATATGGCAAGTAACAAGAAGGAGATACTAAAGTAAACAGGCAAAATAGAATCAGAATGGGGTGCAAGGGGTAAGAACTCGAGGCAAAAAGGTAGGTGGAATGCAAGCCAACAACGTACTCGTCAACAACTAAGAAATCATGTCCACTACCTAGGCTAGAAGATCCACAACCACAATTCCAAAGTCATGCCTGTATGTTAACAAATCAAGTGATAAAAGAGAACATAATATTGTCAAACAATCTCCTAATCGAACCCCATAAGCTCATAACGTACAAACATAACCGAAATAGGCCCCACAAACTAGAGAGTGCAATCAACAAAAAGGTATACTAGTGATAGGAAATCCATGTGAATGTAGAAGATACAACATGACCATCAGTAAGCATTTGTAGCCAAGTGTATAGACCTACCTCACTGTCATGCAGGTGAGCTAGGACCCACATGGCTTTCTTTTCCTGTTTAGTAGGTCACACGGAAAGAGGAGTCCAGGGGGATGTGGGAAATCTGTATACATTTCCTAGAACCAAACCAAGTCTTATAAGACCACACCTTGAATCTATGAGGGTCATGAGTATCCACTATCATAAAAGAAAGGGGGATGACGTGCAAACTCGTCATGTAAAAATTGAGCGCATCCCGGATGCCTCTAATATCTCAAGTAGAAAAGGAGCACATCCTTGATGCCTTTTGATATCA
>JAJOOO010022328.1:0-13461 GCA_029582685.1 Solanum piurae
TTCTCTACGCAATTTAAGGTTCTAGATGTATTTCCAGTTCTCTTTGCTATCTGATAAATTGTATTAATTTACTCCTTTAGTTTCTTCTTAGATCATAACAAAGTTTAAAGCTGAAAGAACATATATGTTAACACTTGAGAGTTTGCAGAATTCAAAATTCAACTACTAGGCCAATGCAACAAATATTAAACTACATATAGTGTATGTGTTTTGGCCTTCATAGAAAGTTCAATGTATAACATTCTGCAAAATATATTTAACATACTATGAAATGTGTTAACATTGAAATTTATTTAATCATGTTGCATATTTGCACGTCTTTCTTTACAACTATTTTTATCCCCAGAATATGCCCGTGCCTTGCACGGACACCCTTATCTAGTGTATATTAGAAGAGAGAGTTTCAATTTTTTCAACATGTCAGTTTTTGGGTATTAAATAAAAGTTTGAGGGTATTAAAATCTTTACAAAGTTTTATTAAATAAAGTTGCTTAGCAAGGTTATCTTTTATGCTTTATTAATTGAACTCCATCAAGAGCTCTAAAAAATGCCCATTCTTTTATCATTTAATTACAAAGCATGCCCCTATAATTTCATGGAAGCTTTTATAGGATGGGTCCCATTAGTCTTTATAGAGTATTTTTAAATTTGTTTGGTTAATAGAAGTACACTATTTAAGTTAAATATTATTTTATGTGTTAATTTTATTTATTCATTATTAAAAGATAAATTTTATTTTAACTTGTTATTATTAAAATGCAAAGGGGGGACAATAATTTTCTTTTATTTTATTTTTAATATTAATTACTTATTTTTTAAAATTATTTTCCAACACCTAATATTAAATATTAATTAATAGGAGAATTTTGTGAAAAAAAAATAGTCATTTTAATCATTATTTTCTTAATAGATAAATGTGACAAATAAAATTGAACAATAGAATACATACTTCAAAGTTATATTGAGAAAGTAATTTGTGGAAATAAATAAATAATGAGGAGAACCAGTAATACGATAAAATGTTATTCTCCAATTTGTTGGGATTTTTTGTGAAATCAATTCATATCAATTAATTATAATTAATAACATATATAATTGTTTTTTAATTTAAATCTTATATTAAAATATTTTCTCTTACACTTGATCATTTTAGCAAATTAAGTAAAAAAATATTTTCGTATAATATATCTTTTTTATTAAATAATTATATATGAAATACTAATGGTCAATTTTATTAATATTTTATAATTTATTTTTATAAAATACAAATCTATCTAACCTATAGTTTCAATTAAAAAAACCTAATGATTGATCTGGTTCAATTCAATGTGGTCATTATTTTTAGTTTCTGGAATTTGACTATTTGAAAAACATCTTTCGCAAATGCATACTATACTCCTAAATAATTAGGAATTTAGATTTATTTAGAACATTAGTAATATTAGGAGAAATTGTATGAAATAGCAAACTATTAATTTAAATTAAATGTTGTAGCCATAGTTTATTTTAATTGTAATTCGCAGCAAACATCTCATTTTTTTGGCATCTGATTCAGTATAAAATTAGTCATTTTCGGTATACAATTAACCATTTTATACATTTCGTTATAAAATGTATAAAATGCGTTTGTGTTTGTATAAAGCGAGAGAAAAGTGTAAATACAAATACAAATACATATATTTTCGTCTTATACACTTATAGTTATACAAATACAGATCTTATTATACAAATTACAATGTATAAATGAATTTATATAAAACTGAACAATTTGTATAAAATTGGCGTTTCTAGCGAATTATACAAATCAAAAGTTCCATAGCAAACATACAATTTGCTATGAAGCACAATTATACAAACTATAACTATAACATACAAATATGATTTTTATGTTTGCTATATGTGAAAATTGCTCATATATTAATGTTGGGCCCGTGCTGACACGGACCATTTTTTCTAGTATTGATATAAGCCACACCTACTTTGTGCATCAGCCACACATTCATAGTCATGAGTAGATATTGATACTCCAAACCTGCTTTGTGCAACAGCCACACATTCAAAGTCATTAGATATTATTGATAAGCCAAATCTAGCTACTTTGTGTATCACTTAACCAAACGGCAATGACTTCACTACTGATTGAGCAATGCCAAGTTGCGCCACCTCCCCGCGGCGGCGCAGCTGAGCTAACGTTCCCTCTAACTTATTTTGATCATATGTGGTTCGGTTTTGGCTATATGCGTCGGATTTTATTCTACAAGCTACCAATTTCCAAACTCGATTTCGTTCAAACCATTATTCCTACTCTTAAACATTCACTCTCTCTCACTCTCAAACACTACACACCCTTAGCTGGCAACATTGCTTGTCCACTACATTCGAGTGGTTATCCTGAGTTGCGTTATGTGACAGGAGATTCTGTATCTGTTACTTTTACTGAGACTGATATGGATTTCAATCATCTCATAGGTAACCATCCTCGAAACGCTAAGGATTTTTATCCCTTCATTCCTCAATTGGCACAACCTAAGGATGCACTTGCCGGGGTCAAATTAGTCCCGGTCTTAGCCATTCAAGTGACACTTTTTCCGAATCTTGGCATATCCATTGGTTTTAGTAACCATCATGTCGCTTGTGATGGAAATATCATCGTGAAATTCATAAGAACATGGGGTTTACTCAACAAATTCGGCGGTGATGAACAATGCTTAGAGAATGAGTTCATTCCATTTTATGATAGGTCCGTGATAAAAGACCCTTATGAACAAGGGACGATTATATGGGATGAAATGAAGCAAAATATGCCGGAGATAGGTGATATAATTGTGACTCCTCCTCTTGATAGAGTTCGAGGTACATTTATTATAGAACGATATAACATTGTTAAGCTCAAGAATTTAATATTGTCAAGACGACCTAACCTAAGTTATGTGACATCTTTTACAATAACTTGTGCTTATATATGGACTTGCTTGATAAAGTCAAAGTTCGCGATTGAGGAAGAGATGATAGATGAGAATGTTATGGAGATTTTTGGATGTGTAGCAGATTGTAGATCGCGTCTCAATCCACCACTTCCTCAATCTTATTTTGGGAATTGCCTAGTCACGATTGTTTCAAAAGCAAGTCGCGTCGACTTAGTTGGAAAGGAAGGGCTTACAATTGCTGTGGAAGTCATTGGAGAGGCAATCAAGAATCAAATGAAGGATGAGGAATTGATCTTGAATTGTAGTTGGTATAGAGAATTTTGTGTTCTTGACATGAAACGAACACTTACAATTGCTGGATCACCAAAGTTTAACTTGTATGATGTTGATTTTGGTTGGGGTAGGCCAGAAAAAATAGAGATCATTTCTATTGATAATAGTAGTGGTATATCTATGTCCATTAGCAAGTACAAAGATTCGGATGGAGATTTAGAGGTTGGCTTGTCATTGCCTAAAATTAGAATGAGTGTTTTTGCTGCTATATTCGACCATGGGCTAAGCTTTTTGTAAGAATGTACCAAGGTCTATCGGAAATTTATTACTATAGAATCGTGGATTGTAATCCAAGAATGCCAAGAGATATGACCATTAATTGATGTATTATTGATTTGGTTTCTTTTGTGTGGGGATGTTTCTTTATTGAACCCGTATATCTCTGATAGTTGAGGTGATTATATGTCATACCGATATTTGATTGATTGAGATGCATCATCATCCCCTTTTATTGATATTATTTTGTCCACATGCATTGACATGAGATTGAATATGAGTAAAGGTCTGATACTGTCACGATCCAGACCGCCGTGATTGGCACCCACACTAACCCTCCGGTGGGAGAACCATTACTACACCCCGACTAAACATTTATAAGGAACTAAAGCATTTAAAGATACGGAAGCAAGTTTAAATGACGAACTAAAGATGGAGTTCCCATAAACTTCGAAGGTTTCAAACAAAACAACAAACATAATCCTCGTAGAAGTTCAACCCCTAGAACTGAAAGTCATTGTACCAAAACTCTACTAATCAACAAGTAAAAAAATGGGGTGCAACCCCAACATACGAAAAAGTCTAACTATGTAGTCTGAGTCCGAAAAGAATAGACTAAACAAATAGAGGATTCATGGCAACATGAAAGAATTGGTTCACCCTCATATTCGGTCAATGATCCCCCAGCTGAGGTCTAACAGTAGCCGCCTGAATATGCCATGTACTCACAAAGAATGAGCAAGTGTAGTATCAATACACAAATCACAGTGTACTAGTAGGATCACACGGCTACTCCAGTAAGCGGAATATAATCAAGTAATTACAACACAGTAAACACGGATATACAGAATCCATGATTCAATTATCATTTTTAGAAGCAACACACAGTTTCCCAACATCAACGATAGGTAAATATACATGTAATAATCGTATGTGGTTCTCTCATGGAACCCACATCCAAACTGTTAGTGTGTCAAAACGTGACATCCGATCCAATAAATATGTGTTGGAACGTGACACCCGATCTAATATATGTCGAAACGTGACACTCGATCCAATATATGTGTCGGAACGTGACATCCGATCTAGTCAGCACAACCACACCCATAATGAACAGAACTCATAGTCATAAAATCAAGTAGTAAGTTCATGGAATGTAATTGTTCACACATAATTAATTATTTCATTAGATTGATTCACATTTTCCTATTCACAAACATGCATGCATACAATGAAGCAATTAACTGGCATATATCACACAACATGAAATATAATCATCACCTACCTCGAAATCAAGCCTGAATACTCTTAAGACACGTGAGCCTTCCCTTTCCCGAGTCTTTCAGCTCGTTCTTGATCTAAAATAATTAATTAATGCAAGGATCACTAAACAAGGTCTAATTTACCCGAATAATAACAAACTTATTAACCCAAGACCAAGCCCATGATCTTAATGTTCAGCTAGAGCTTTTTCCCACCATTAACTTCAGGCCAAAACCCTCCCCCAACAATAATTACCCAAGATCCTAAGCTTTAAGAATCAAAATACGGATTAGGGGAGTAATTTCCTTACCTTTAGTACTAGAAGTCATGGAAATCTATCAAGAAACTGACATGGGTCATTTCTTAGCTCTTAAGAACGAAGTTTTGCTGAAAATAATGAAATTGGGGTTTTTCCCGACTTAAGTTCGCGACTGGCCCGCAACGGCAAACCCTATCCCGCCACAGCGGCCCTACCTGGCGGGATTAATCCCGCCCCAACGACTTGCACGAAGACAGAACCTCAAAATTTGAGTTCCAAGCTTCCATTTCACAACACACCTTCAAACTGGGACGTTCTAAAATTACCCTTTCACGCCAAGATCAGTTTTAGGAGTTCTACTCGCCTAAATTCGATTCTGTAAAGCCATACATGCTCCTTAACGTCTTGGCTATCCACTCATGTGATCAAATTCATAATTAAATTCCCCATTCATTATCATATTTCTCTAGACCTCACCTCACTCAAATTTCATCCAAATCTGGCCTAGGCTAGAAATTTCCAAGTTACTACTTAGAAGTTTTTAGGCCCAAATTCCTTTCCCATTAGATTTTCCATAATTATGGAAATAGGTCGTTACAAATACGTGGAGATTGACCGTGTTGAGACCGAGTTATGATTATTAGTTGGGCATGTAAAGATAGTCCATGTTTGGGATTATTTGATTTTATGATAGTGCGTTGAGATCGTCCGCACAGACACGTAGAGATCGAACATGTTGGTATATCTCGCGAGTCCCCTTAGGGTCACGTACTCTAAATGTATTTTCGAGAAGTATCGTGTATATACGGTTGAGATAGTACTTGACATTTGAGGCATATAATTTCACAGTGTTGCATTGCATTGCATCTCATTACATCCTTCATTCTTGTTTGATTATATGCTTCATTATTGTTTAGATATTACATGAGATTTGTTAATCCCTATTTGATGAAACTTGTCTGATTAGTATAATATAAACTTATAAAATTAAAGGATTATTTTTTCATATTCTCCTGTCACTACTTCTTCATTGTCTATCTATGATACATATTTGGTACACGTGGTTTCGTACTCATACTATAGTTGTTGTACTCTTTTGTGGTGCTGATTAAATTTTGAGTACGAGCGCACCTCATAGAGCTTTTGTGTCTGAGTTTGGATCATCTTGGAGTTGTGGTGAGCTGGTTGGTTATTCTGCGGCCACACCTTCCTCTATCTCTATTTATTAGATTGTTATCATGATATTCCGATAGGATATTTCTTATGTCTAGACTTGTCATATAATTTCAAACTTATATCGTCTTTTAGAAGTTCTTATACTTACGACACTAAATCTTGGATAGTATTCAACTTTTTACATTTTATACTTTCAAAGTATTTGAGATATTTTTGTTTGTTGCTTACTTTTCCACTTTATGTATTAATTTGAGTTGATAAACTTGTTGGGTTGGCTTACCTATCGATTGGGGACATAGATATCATTACGACTTATAATTTTGAGTGGTGACATGGAGTTGCATTTTAAAAGTTGTAGAGGAGAAACACTTCAAATTGTAGCTACAATAATTGGATGTTTGGTAGTATATGTAAGTTGACGTTTTTTTTTAAAAATAATAAAAAATAAAAAGATGGGCCCAATAATATTCGCAGCAAAATTCATCTCTATCCACACGAAAAACACATTTCATTTGAAAAAGAAGAACTAATATTCCATTCTTATTTTCCAAGATATTTTAAGTTTTAAAAAATAAATAATTAACCTTTTATCATTTAAAAGATATTTTAAGTTTTAAGTCTACCAAATATATCATTTATCATTTATCAACCTTTTCATCTTCAAATTTCTGATACATATGGATTCTGCTCTCAAACAAAATAAGTTACATAAATAATAATATATCATGCACTAAATTTTAGGCATGATATGTAAATTCGGAAATAAAATTCAAAAAATGATTACACAACATTATAAAAGGTATGAATGATCCATCAAAGCTATGCATCTCTTTAGCCTTTTTGTTTGTTGTATTAATGCATAACAGATACATTGAAAATCCAAATTCTTGTTTCTTCACCTCAACGATGTATCAGATCTCTAAAATTTTCCTCAACTCATCGATCTCTAATTCAGTTGCAATGACTGATTTGAGATTCACAAACCAATATTTTGACCAACAACAATTCCATCACTTTTGTATCGTTCATACCTCACCTCACTTTCTCAGATTCTGAAATATATCAACAAGATCGACATGTTCATGTTGTATCAGTACAATTTGTCGACACATTTGATTCAAAAATTGATTTTTTTTTTGGAAGAATGGAAAGAAGAATTTTGGGATCTAAAAACACATTACATATACATCAAACTAGTAATGTATCAATTTGTAGTCAGTAATGCATAACAACTTATATCAATAAAAAAATTCAAAATAAAAATAAAAATAAAAATAAAGGGTATACATAGCAAATCCAAAAAACTTGAATCAAAATTGAAAGGATCTTCGATGAACTTGAAGATTCAAAAGGAAATCGTTTGTCTAACAACAATTCTATCACTTTTGTATCATTCATAACTCACCTCGCTAACCCAAAATTTCGATAAAAGTTTTTGAATCAAATTTGAAAGGTTTTTTCGCTGAACAAGGGGGAGCAACTAAAATTTTGAATTTCTTCATTCTGGATTTCCCATCGTATGATTGAGAGTAAGAAGAAATGTAAGCGTAATTTATGGGATTTAATTAGGTTTTCAGATTTTATTCCTTTTTTAGTGCAACAGAAGGATTCTTCTTGTATTAGAATTAATGTATCCGGATGGTGAATTAATGTATCCGAATGGTGACTTTTGTATCCGAAGGTACAAATTCTAAGGGATTATTGTAATTAGAAAAAGTGTAGGGATAAGATGTAATTTACTTTTTACACTATGAGATTTATGTAAGTTATACTTTCTTCTATTCATTATAATAGCTAAATGGACCATCTAAAAATATAAAATAGGCCCAATATGTAGACCCATTTGATAAAGACCCAAAATTCAAAAGATGAACCAGCCCACTAACACAAAATTTCAAGCATCTACCTATCTTGAACATCAAACACAATAAATATACATAATCCGTCACCAAAATTACTTATGTGGTTAGAAAAAAAGTTATGATGGTGACGGATCCGAATAGAGGGTGAGAGAGGAAAATGATTGATATAGATTTTCGGGTGAATGGAGTCGCCGGAAAACTTTGCCGGGAATTTTTTTGACAGAATTTTGACATAAAATTTATATCAAAAGATAGCTCTTGAAGAGCTCTACACATTTATGTAAAGGGTATGGAATGGGGATGACCGGAACTTCATAACTCTAAAGAAAAAGTGATGATTTGTGTTCGGTTTTTCTTAAATCATGAAGTTTAGCTACAGATAAAGATAAATGGTTTGTGGATTTATGTAGAGGAGGGTGGAAGGAAGAAATGGTAAGATTTTGGAGAGATTTTCAGGCGACGAGGTGGTAACCGCCGGCGGCAGTGGCGCCGGCCAGCCGGTGGCGATGGTGGTAGGTGGGAAGAAAGGGGAGAAGAAAAAATAAACTCAAAATAGGGCCAAAAATCTGATTTTTTTTAAGTCTTTTGTATTGTTGGTAAGGTCACATAAGAGCCTTTGAATCAAGATGTTATGAATGGTTGAGATTAAATCTTGACCATTGCTATTGGACCGGGTGTAAAGTTGATTGGGCTATCAAAATTAGGTCTAGATCAGCCCAATTCAATCAAAATTGAGTCATTTGGCCAATTAAAAAAACAATCAAAATAAACAAAGACAAACAAAAAAAATACTAAATACAAAACGAAAACATGAGAAAAAATCTTACTATATATTGTAAGAGTAAATTAAAATACGTTTAAAATTAGGTGTTCACAATTGACACTGGTTTATTGATGTCCCTTGGTAAGACCAAGGACTCCAATGGAGATTTGGAAATTGGTTTGTCTTTGCCCAAAACTCAAATGAATGCTTTGTTGATATATTCACCCATGACCTCAGTGTCCTGTAGCTCGTTTTCATTTCTTGGAAGTCTCAGGAGGCTGACGTAGAGTTTTGCTTCTTTTTTAGAGATGGTGGTCGTGAAAATCATTTATATTGGTTCTTGTGTGAAATTTTTCTTTGAATAAATTTCAATTGCAATATGAAATTCTTCAAATCGCAAGTTGATTTTGTCCAAGAGATTTTTACTCGTGGTCTTTCGAGGTTTGATTTGCTAGCTTTAGCATGAAACTTAATTAATTTCGATCTTAACAAGTAGTATCAGAGTCAGATTCACAAGTTCAATGATGGAGCCAGGTTCAGAGGTTCAATGGTTCAATAGTTGTGCCAGGTTAAAAATGGGTGTTCATCTGGGCGGGTGAGTTCTAGTCGCAACCTTATTTGACAGTAATGAAGATTTTGTTGGAGAAATTGTTTTAGAGAGGTGATCTGTGTTGATACATAGATTTTGCAGAGGTGATTATGAAGAGGAGATGCAAGTTGTTGAAGATTATACGAAGCAGATAGAGCAAATTTATTATGTCAGAAATTCAGGCCAAGGGGGAGATTAGTTGGGTATTTGCCATGAGTTTCTTACCATAAATAGGTTTTCCTTAATTTTTCTAAAAGGAAAACATAAAATCTTCATATTTGGCTAGTCTTTTTCTCGTAGGAAAATGTTTAAGACTGTATAAATAGAGACTTGTTCATTCTAACTTAATCAGCATTTACAATATAGTCCTAGGGGCTTTGAGAGTTTTGGTTAGGGGGGAGAATTTGTGGGACACAAGTGATATGTTATCACTTGTGCGAACCTCCAAGTATTCCGAGTGAATTGATTGAAGTTATTTCTCTCTATATTTTGTAATCTCATATTTATATAGTGAATTGCTCATCTCCTTTGTGGATGTAGGTCGATTGACCGAACCACATTAAATTTGTGTGTCTTTTGGTAGATTTCTCGTTTGTCTTCTTACTCGTGGTCTTTCGAGGTTTGTTTTGCTAGCTTCCGCATGACACCTAATTAATTCCAGTCTTAACAAAAAGTTCGCAAATACTTTTTTTTTAATATTTGAGAATTTAAATTATTTATTAAAAATAATTATCAAATAATAACAAATTGTATGGTCAAATCCATTAAGGTACTGATATTCCCACTATCTTATAAGTATTGTCTGTACTGATATTCCAAAATCTTTATCTTGTTCGTAAGTAGTTCATTTTACTTTATTTATCTAATTTTAACTTTAATATAGAGTTTAAAAAACAAACAAATGATCTTAAGCATACCACTTAATATTTTTTAATAAATAAATTAATTATAGAATTTTATTTAATTAAGTAATATAGGCCTTTTAATGAAAATAATTAAATATCATCATTTGTAAAACGACAAAATTATATATATGCATAATTATTTTTCTCCCTTTATATATTGCTGCTTTTAACTGCTCAAGTCCCACGTTATCTTTATTTTTCTGCAAGTCCCACAAATTCATTCACGTTAACTTTTATTTACACTATATAATATAAATTAATCATAATTTAGATGGAGTACCTTCTTTTCGTTAAGTCCTCACAAGTTTTATACCAAATCAATTATTGGTCACACAATGATTTTCTTTGATTCATTCACATATTGTGAATAACGAGTAGGGTACATTTATTTATTTATTTATTTATTTATTTATTTCATATATATAATTATTGAGTTGAGATACTAAAGTTAGCTCCTTAAATTATAGAGTTGTAATCTGAAATCGCTCGTTGAAGTAAATGGAGATTGGTGTTGAAATCCTACTCACTAGGGTCGTTTGGTTGGGAACAAGTTATCTCATGATTAGTTATCATGAGATTAGCTATCTTGGGATAACTTGTCCCACCATGTATATGAGATAACTTATCCCATCACTAAGGTATAAATGATGGGATATGTTATCCCAAACATGACAACCAAACAAGAGAGATACCCCTCGTTCTGAAAATATATCCCTCAACTTGGTCATTTAGAGCTGATATACCCCTCGTTCTGAAAGTGGCTCATATATATTCCTATTGTTAAACAAATGGCTCACATATATCATTTTCGTCTTTGCGAAAAGAACCCTCTTGTTTCATCACTGCAACATCTATTTGGTGAGAAAATTTCGGAAGCGAAAAAAATAATTTTGAATTAATTTTCAGTAATTTTTTATTAAAAAAATAATCCATGTAGGAATATATTTTATCCTTCTCACATGTTTATTTTATACTTTTTAAATTTAACGACTAATTTGAATTTATTGTTTTGATGCTCAAATTTATTCTTTTCACTTATTTTCTTATAAACTTTATTATAAATATCCTAAAAAAATTTACAGATATAAAAACTAAATTACAATAGCAAAAAAAGTAGTTTTAATTTTTTTTTCTCTTTTTTTTTCATTCACTCTTCTTTCTTTTTATTTCTCTTATTTTATACTCAAGAATGCAAGAAAAATTGAAATAAGAATAGAAAACTCAAACAATAATAATAATCAAAGAAGTCAAAAAATAATTTATGTTGAAAAAGATCAAATACATAATTTTTTTATAATATTAAAAATCAAAAAAATTAATTTAAAAATATTTTTATCACTTTTATAACGGTAGGGGTATATGTTAGCCACTTTTGTAATGGCGAGGGGTATATGTGTACCAATTTTGTAACAGTAGGGACATAAATCAACCACTTTTATAACGAGTGACATATCAACTCTAAATGACACAGTTAAGGAATATATCAAGACCTTTTCTCTTGAATAAATAAGAAACTCGTTTACATTTTGTGAGGTCTTATTTCGGGAAATCCTTTGTATAGGCTCTTTGTGATTTTGTATTGTAACTTTGTAAGCTGAAATGACTAACATTATTATTTGTAACCAATTACTAGTTACCGACAACCATACATCTATCTAATTTTGATTTGATAAGAAGTTTAAGAAATTATAGGAGTTTTAAATTTTGCAATATTAAACATGTCACATGACATTTTTGAAAAATTAAAAAGAAAACAATTTTATGATTTTATTTAATTTAGTAAATATAGGCATTTTAATGATAAAAAGAAGTAAATACACATTATTTATTAGACGACAGATACATGCATTATTTTTATAAGGGAAATGTCTCAAATATGCCGTCAAACTCTAAAAAAGGCTCAGTTATGACATCTGTTAAAAGTTTGGCTCATCTATGTCATTTCCGTTTGAGAAAAAACTCGTCATTCATGACATTATTTGTTAACTGAAATGAGATAGATGGGACAAACTTTTAACGAATGACATAAATGAAACTTTTCTCAAAGTTCGATGGCATTTTGAACCATTATTTTCGCTTTTAAAAAATTGATTTAAGTAATGATGTGACTGAATCATAATTGACCATGTCTGAAAAATAATTTTGCAAGATCAAAATTATTTTAAGTTAACAAATAATGGTATGAATAAGTCTTTTCTCAAACAAAAAAATCATAAATGAGTCAAACATTTAACATATAACATAAATGAACCTTTTTATGACATTTTTTATTATTTTTCGTTTTTATAATAAAGAATATATTCACTCTGAATCGCAAAGTTGATAGCTATATAAGCCAAACATATTGATCTCTTTTGTTAACCAAACAAAAATATGGCTTCGATTATTGAGCAATGCCAAGTTGCACCACCTACATGTGCCACAGATAAGCTAACACTCCCTCTAACTTGCTTTGGATATTACATAACCATCATATACCAAGGATTTTATTCTATAAACTCCACAATATTGACAAAAATAGTTTCATCCAAAATATTATTCCTACTCTCAAACATTCACTCTCACTCACTCTAAAACACTATCTACCACTAGCTGGCAACCTTGTTTGTCCATGGAATTCTACCGGTTATCCTGAACTACGTTATGTAAAAGGAGATTCTGTATTTGTTACTTTTTCTGAAAGTACTGACATGAATTTCGATTATCTTGTTAGTTATGATCATATACATAACGCTAAGGATTTTCATCCCTTTGTTCCTAAAATGGCGGAACCTAAAGATACATCCAGGGTTCTTTGGTAAAATCAGAGGACGCGATTGAAATAATAGATGAGAACGTAATGGAATACTTTGGATGTGCAGTAAATTTGATCCTCCACTTCCTTCATCTTATTTTGGGAATTGTATCATTTGGTACATTGTGTTGTTCATCTTGTATTCCTAAGATACTTGGAACAAAACTTTGAAAAACTTGGTAAGACACAATAAAGTTTAAGAACATTTTCACAACTAGAAAATTAAAACTAGTAGAGAAACTAGAATCAGAAACAGATTAGAAAAAATATATGAAATATTTTTTTTTCTTAAAGAAGAATTGTTGTCAATCTGTGTTTAAAGAATCTTACTGATTCCAACAAACTTTGCAGAAACACGAAGTTACCAAAGTTTA
>JAJOOO010022329.1:0-14427 GCA_029582685.1 Solanum piurae
ATTTAAAATTTATTAAATATAAATTTATAAAATGATTCGGATTATATTAAATTCATAAATATATTAATCCAAATAAATATTATGGGTTAATATAATTGGGTCAAATATTTAAGTCCAATATATATGAATTTAATTAAAGTCTAAATTAATTAATTTGGGCTACAATAGATGAACCCAATTTGCTAAGCCCAAATTCATCTCATCCTAGAGGCCCATTTTTGGTGCCACGTGGCAAATGATGTGGCATGCCAAGTCAAACAAGAAGCCAATAGGACCATGACATGTGTCAAAGATGATAAGCCCGCTCCATAAAGCCCATATGTCATGTCACTTAAATTTGATTGGCCGAAGGGAATCCTGTTCCAATCGCAACTCCTTTATTCTAAAACTATAAATAGGGGTCCTCATAATTCAGAAAAGAGACTGAAAATTCTAAACAATAAGCTAGAGAAAATCTGTGGTACAAACGCCATAAAATTCTCTATAAAGCTACAAGTTTAAGAATTCAAGCATTCAAGTTCAAGAACGATCAAGATCAAGACCATCAGATTCAAGAACAAGCTCGAAGCCCTTGAATTCAAGTAAAAGTCAAGATCAAGATAAAGTTCAAGTTCAAGTTCAAGTTCATCGGAGATTCAAGATCAAGCTCAAGATCCCTTGGATTTATATTTGTAAAGGCGAATTCAGAGGAATCATAGAGATTGTAACACTTGCACTTTAAAATAATAAATACGATTGTTGCTATAATTTTTCCGTTCTTGATTATTGTTTTCTCGACGCGAATTTTATTGTCTACAAATTCTGGCACGCTAGTGGGACAATCTCTACCTCTCATCTCAACTTTTCAAGCATCAAAGAACATCGAGATGACTTCCATGAAGAATAACTCTCGATCAACTGCCTCTAAGGCCACTAGCTCCAAGTTCTCTACTGAAGTTGAAAGCATTCGTGGTGTTACCTTTGGAAGTTTCGGAGCTGTTACAAGAAACAAGACTGCTACGTTAGGACAACAAACACTTCAAGTGTTGTCCGCATCAACTCCTATTTTTGGGTCTTCGACTCCAAAAGGAGAAAGTTCCTCTACAAATGCTTTAGAAAGAGGAAAGAGTGTTGCTGAAAAGATCAGGAAGACATTGGCTCTACTTGAGCAATCTGGTTCCAAGAACTCTACCACAAGGGAGAACTATGATTCAACTAATGAATCATCTCCACATGCATCACATAACGTGAGTCCGTTGAAGATTAAATTATGCGACAATCCATGCTACTCCCCTACATCCCAATGATCATGCAAACGATGGTGACTGTTGCCTCCTCTACTGAGGAACAACTCGCAAATCTGACGAAGTTGGTTGAAGGATTGACAAAACATGTACAACACCAAGAGAATCGAATTGATAAGTTGATGGATATCATGGAAATACTTTTAGATGGAGAAGCGAGCCATGAACTTGGAAAGGGTGTTGAAGTTCAAGAGATCAGAGATTTTGCGAAGAAAGCACCACTTGTTAATGAGATGCCAGTTTCTTCTGAAGAAATGATCCCACTCGATCGCTTGAAGGAGTTTATTGAAGGCACTATAAAAGATAAGTATGAAGTCTTCACCAAGTCTTCTCATATGTATGCTAAGCCATACACTACTAGAATTGATAACTTCAAAATGCCTATTGGTTATCAACCTCCCAAATTTCAACAATTTAAGGGTAAAGGAAATCCAAAACAACATGTTGCACACTTTGTGGAGACATGTAATAATGCTGGCACCTATGGAGACCATCTCGTCAAACAGTTTGCCCGCTCTCTAAAAGGAAATGTCTTTGATTGGTACACAAATCTCGAACCTAATTCTATTGATAGTTGGGAGCAACTAGATCATGAATTTCTCAATCGCTTCTACAACGCAAAGCGTACGGTGAGCATGGTAGAACTCATGAATACTCGCCAAAGGAAGGATGAACCGGTTATAGATTTCATAAATCGATGGAGGAACACAAGCTTAAATTGCAAGGATAGTCTTAGTGAAGCTTCTGCAATCGAAATGTATATCCAAGGAATGCATTTGGAGCTTCTTTACATCTTGCAAGGAATAAAACCAAAATCCTTCGAAGATCTAGCTACTCGCTCTCATGATATGGAGTTGAGCATGTCCTTTGCTGGAAAAGTTATGACGTTTGTCCATGATCCTCGCAAAGGAAGAGACAAGCAGGAACCCAATAGATAGAGCAAATTTGTGCCTAGAAATGACAACAAAGAATCCATGAATGCTAATGTGTCGCCTGTGAAGTTCACCACGTATGAGGGGATGAAGCAAAATATGAGAACGACTTTCCAAGCACGTTCAAATCAATAGTCGACACTAAGGGAGATGCAAGGGAAAAAATACCATTTCTTGGATTCTGACATTTGAGATTTTGGATGAGTTGCTCGAGTTAAAGCTCATTGACTTGCTAGAGATGAAGCGACCTAATGAAGCGGGAAAAGCTAATAACCCAAATTATTGCAAGTATCATAGACTTGTGAGTCATCCTCTTGAAAAATGTTTTGTCTTCAAGGATAGAGTGATGCGATTGGTTAACGGAGATAAAATTGTCCTTGATGATGAGAAGGCTAGTTCTAACCAAATCTCTATCACATTTGGCTCGCTCGATCCGATCCAAATATATATTTTCTGAAAAACATGAAGAAGAGTTATTGGAGCAAGACAAATCTCAAGATGATATAGATGATAATGAAGGCTAGATTCTTGTGACTAGGCGAAGACGCAACAAGTCAAGCTTATGAAAAGAATTATCCGATCAACGATTAGAGGAAAAATGGTGAAGAAATTGGAGAAGCAAAAATCAATCCAACTCCCAAAGAGAGCAAATGTAGAAGTGCATCACTACCAAAAACCCCGACGTCCTGTGATTCTAGAGGAATTCTTACCAAGTTCATTTGACATAAAATCTACTCAAGACAATGTCGAGGCATCATGTTTCAATGCTGATAAAGCAGAAACAACGAAGGTGCCTCCTACTGACAAAGAAGGAACAACGAGTGAATCCTCACCAAAAGTGTCTCCTAGTGACGATAAAAAGGCAACAAGGGAAATCTCATCAATGATGTCTCCCTCACCTTCTGAAAAACTTACTGAACCTTCTTCCCAAGAAGTACATGCATGTGATACAAAAATCACATTTACAGATAATGATCTTCTATTTGGTGATACACTACACAATCATCCTTTGTATATGATGGGTCACGTGCTGGAGAAGAAGATAAATAGAATCTTAATAGATGAAGGATTTGGAGTCAACATTCTACATATCCACACATTGAAGGAACTCGGCATCACGACTAGAGAATTTAGTGAAATTCGTCGGTTGATACAAGGATTTAATCAAGGGGCAGAAGTCCATAGGCTCTATTAAATTAGAGATCCATATGGAAGATTTGCGATCAAACGCATGGATGCATGTGATCGACGCAAAGACGTCATACAATATATTACTTGGCTGGCCATGGGTACATGAGAATAAAATTGTCTCATCTCTTACTATAAATATTTGAAGTATCTTGAAGGTGGGATTGAAAGGAAGATAGTTGCAGATGATAATCCTTTCACCGAAGTTGAGACACATTTTGCCGATGCGAAATTCTATTTGAAAAGTTATGTTGTTAAAGGGGCCAAATCTAATGATGTCAAACCAATCATGCCCGGTAAGATCATAAGCAAAAGAATCGATGCAGCTGTAGGAAAGGTAAAAGTTGACACTAAAGAACTTTGTCCCATTCTTAATGAAGGGAAAATCATGTCTTCAAAGAAGAAGCTGACTTCTGGACTTCGCTATGTCCCAAAAGTGAAGAAAGAAGAAGGTCAATTATCTAACCTTCAAGAAAATGCATTGAGAGGGCTAACCCTTTCCATCAGACGGATCGATGCAATAAACTTGTCTTCGAAACCGCTAGGAAAATCAATTGCTCAAAATTAAGTGTGGATTGTGGCACTCCCTACAAAATGCACAAGAGAAGGTTTTGATCCCAATTCTTACAAGTTATTCGTGAAGGCCGTATACAACCCTAATGAGTTATCAATATTAGGGAAACTCCCATCAGAAAATACAACTAGGCAAGCATGTGAAGGCCTAGGTTATAGCCAACCGCCACCAATTCGTATCTCCATAAGAAGGGCGAACAATAACCATATAACTTTTGAAGATGATGTCACTACTCCCAATAAAAAGTCTTCCGTCTTTGATCGAATTGGAGAATCGAACATAAGAACTTCTGTGTTTGAGAGGTTAGGTCCATTGAAGAAGAAGAATAACAAAAATCTGAGAAGTTATCTAAAAGTTACAACGCCTGCTTCACCTTTGATTCGAAAGGATTTCAAAAGTTTTATTCCTTTTAGAATGAGGCGACGAGTGGAACTTATGGTTTCGTGTAAAGAGGAACTCAAGGCAAAGGCTCACAATGTGGTTTACACCAAAGAACGCGAGAAAGATAAAGAAAGTGTAGGCTCCTCATATCATGTTACAATCCAGAATGAGCATAATTCTTTGCCTCAAATGAATATTAAATAAGGTTTAAAAGATGTTGTCTGGTGTTGTCATATATCTGTCAATGACAATAATCCTCTAGAAGAGGAAGATGCTGGAGATGCTCCACCAGAACTTGAAGAAGGAAGTAAAGATCACAATAGATCCTTTGAAAGAAGTTAACCTTGGCACTAATGAAGACCCAAGGCCAACTTACTTGAGTTCCTTTCTAGAAGTTGATGAAGAAATCGCTTATATGAATATACTCAAAGAATATAAGGATGTCTTCGCTTGGAGTTATAAAGAAATGCTTGGATTGAATCCTAAAGTAGCGGTCCATCAGTTGGCAGTCAGAAATGGTTCTCGTCCTGTTAAGAAAGCTCAAAGACATTTTAGGCCAGACTTGGTTCCATTGATAAAAAATGAAGTTAATAAACTCATTGAGACAAGATTTATTCGTGAGTCAAATATCCTACATGGATTTCAAGTATTGTTCCTGTGAGGAAGAAGAATGGTCAAATTTGAGTTTGTGTTGACTTTAGAGATCTCAATAATGCATGCCCTAAATCTGAGTTTCCTCTTCCCATTCCAGAACTGATGATTGATGCCACCACTGTTTATGAGGCGATGTCGTTCATGGAAGGTTCTTCTGGCTATAATCAAATTCGCATGGCACCAAAGGATGAAGAACTCACCGCATTTCGCACACCTAAGGGTATTTATTGCCACAAAGTGATGCCATTTGGTTTAAAGAATGTTGGTGCCACATATCAAAGGGCTATGAAAAATATATTTGATAACTTGCTCCATAAAAATATTGAATGCTATGTTGATGACTTGGTGGTAAAGTCGAGAAATAATGGTGTTTGAGTTGCTCCGAAGATATCAACTAAGGATGAAACCATTGAAATGTGCCTTCGGAGTACTTCTGGCAAGTTTTTATTGTGAGACATCGAGGAATTGAAATTGATCAAGCCAAAGTTGATGCACTATCGAAGATTTTTGTGCCTCAAAATATTCCTGAGTTAAAAAGTCTCCAAGGAAAGCTAGCCTACTTGAGGAGGTTCATCTCAAATCTAGCAGGAAGATGCCAACCATTTGGTCATCTTATGAAGAAATGTGTTCCTTTTAATTGGGACCAAACATGTAGCGATGCCTTTAAAAGTATCAAATCGTATCTAGCAAAACCTCCAGTTTTGGCAGCTCCTATACCTGGAAAGCCATTGATACTCTACATTGCGGCACAAGAAAGGTCTGTAGGAGCCCTGTTAGCTCAATAGAATAGTGAAGGAAAAGAAAACTCTCTTTATTACTTAAGTAGAACGATGACGCCGAATGAGCTGAACTATTCGCTAATTGAAAAGTTGTGTTTGGCACTTGTCTTCTCAATTCAAAAGTTGAAGCATTATTTTCAAGCTCATGTTGTCCGTCTTATTTCTAGAGCAAATCCCATCAAGTTTGTTATGTCAAAATCTGTTCTTAATGACCGACTAGCAAGATGGTACCTCTAATTCCAACAATTTGAGATTGTGTACATCTCTCAAAAAACTGTGAAGGGACAAAAATTAGCGGATTTCTTGGCAGACCATCCGATACCTGATGATTGGGAGTTAACTGATGAGCTTCCTGATGAAGATGAGATGTCTATTGAAATTCAACCTCTTTGAAAAATGTACTTTGATGGGGCTGCACATTGTGGTGGAGCTGGCGCTGGCGTAGTGTTCATCACTTCAAAAGAAAAGATTCTACCATTCTCCTTTACTTTGAAGCAATGTTGCTCCAATAATGTCGTTGAATACCAAGCGTTGATACTTGGATTGAGATGGCCATCGACATGAAGCAATTACACTTACAAGTCTTTGGTGACTCCCAGTTGGTGATCAACCAACTTTTGGGAAGTTATGAGGTGAAGAAACCCGAATTGCGTCCTTATCATGATTATGCTCAAAAGTTGATAGGATGGCTTGTAGATGTAACCCTCCAACATGTGTGTAGAATGGAAAACAATAAAGCAGATGCATTGACCGCCCTAGCTTCAACGCTAACCCTTCCTGATCAAACGCAAGTGACTTTGTCAAAAATGGATAGTACCACCGCCAAATGAGGAAGAATATATAGAAAATGAGCTTGAGCATCTTGTCGCCGTTTCTGAAGGTGCAAAGGAAGATTGTAGACAACCCATTAGTGACTACATGTGTTATGGGATACTTCCAGAAAATCCAAGGAGAAGGACTGACATGCGTCGTCGTGCACCTCTCTTCTTTTACTACAAGGACACATTATAAAGAATATCATTTGAGCGTGTACTATTACGATGTTTGGGAGATGAAGAAGCAATTCAAGCTCTGCAAGAAGCACACTCAGGAGTATGTGGTTCACATCAATCTGGACGAAAGAGGATGGGTTATTATTGGCCAACCATAGTGAATGATTGCTTAGATTATGCTCGGAGGTGTGATGCTTGTCAATTTCATGTGAATTTCATACATCATCCACCTGAAGTATTACACCCAACTATCGCATCTTGGCCATTTGACGCTTGGGGATTGGTTGTTGTGGGACCACTACCAAAATCTTCTGGTGGACACTTGCACATCTTGGCTGCAACAGATTACTTCTCAAAATGGGCTGAAGTTGTCGCTCTTAAAGAAGTGAAGAAAGATAATATTGCAAATTTTATCCGAGTGAATATCATCTATCGCTTTGGCATCCCTCGCTACATAATAACAGACAATGGCAAGCCATTTGATAACAAGTTAATGAACAAGATTTGTGATCTCTTTGGCTTCAAGCAGCGGAAATCTTCTATGTATCATGTTGCTGCCAATGGTCTTGCTGAAGCATTCAATAAGACTCTATGCAACCTGCTCAAGAAAGTTGTCTCCAATTCCAAACGAGATTGGCATGAAAGAATGAAAGAAGCTTTGTGGGCATATATGACAACATACTGCACACCAACTCAAGCAACACCATATTCAATTGCTTTTGGAGTTGAAGCAGTACTGCCCCTCGAGCGTCAAATACCTTTCTTAAGACTTGCTATTCAAGAATGGATCACTGAAGAAAAAAATGCTCGACTGCGTCTTGCTGAGTTAGAAGCACTTGATGAAAAGAGGCTAGAATCCCAACAAAACCTTGAATGCTATCAAGCTCGTCTATCTCGTGCTTTCAATAAGAAGGTTCGCTTGAGGTGCTTCCAAGTTGGAGACCAAGTTCTCGCAGTAAGAAGACCCATAATTACTTCGCACAAGTCTGGTGGAAAATTTACCTCAAAGTAGGATGGACCATATGTCGTACAAGAAGCATATTCAAATGGTGCTTACAAGCTTGTTGATGCAGATGGCGTAAAGATCAGTCCTATTAATGCAAAATTCCTGAAGAGGTACTACCCTTGAAGTGAGATGATGCTCCTTAAGGTACGAGCCTACCACGACCCGAGACTACCCCCTAGATGTGACACGGCATACAAGACTCTAAAAAGTCTCATACAAACCCTTAGCATATCATGACATAAGAACATAGGGAAAAATGCGGAAAATTTAAAACTTTCTTTACAATCGAAGTCCTTTATAAAAACGAAAGAGAGTTTATGACACAATGTCTCAAACCATCTATAACATTGGAATTAAAAGCTCTTGAATACAATCTTGCTCCACTTTGTCTATTGCATTCATTTCAACATGAGCCCCTGAAGTAGTCATATCCTGAAAACCATATGGCACACATTAGTAGAAAGATCTAATAAAGCTAAACTCTAGGGCACGACTTAGAGAATGAAGAAGTGAAGTTTTATTAACATCTGATAGACTTCTATTCATAAAATGTGGCGCGCTTCATATTTATGAACAAAATTCTACTATATGTGGTTTGAGACATCCTAAAACCATCCCAAAAACTTATGCTCTGATACCAAGTTTATAACGACCCGAGACTACCCTCTATACGTGACATGGCGTACAAGACTCCGAAAAGTCTCATACAATCCCTTAGCATATCATGACATAATAACATAGGGAAAAATACAGAAAATTTAAAACTTTCTTTACAATTGAAGTCCTTTATAAAAATGAAAGAGAGTTTATGACAAAATGTCTCAAACCATCTATAACATTGGAAATAAAAGCTCTTGAATACAATCTTAGGGACACGACCCTTACATAAGTCTAGAACATAAAGGACATGTGGTCAAGCCCTCGAATACTATGAGGACTCACCAATCTTCTTCTTCTTGATCTACTATGGTCCTAGCCACGATGATAGACTCTGATATCTCCAAACCCTACACTTATAGAAAATGTAGAAATATGGGTTAGCACAAAATGTACCAAGTATGGAAGTCATGCAAGAAAATCTTAAAAACATGCATAAAAGGGACATTTTGTTTGACAACCATGCTATATGCCACTTTTGAACATCATCTTTGAAATAGTTGGAGAATGTAGCTCATAAGACAAACCATGCACAATTCATCATAACATAAAGGATATCATCATAATTACAAGCATAGTCTCCAACATAACATAATGCATACTCCAATTTTCACAAGACATAGTTCACATGCATAGTTACATACCAAGATCATATCATCATAATAGAACCATCACATAAGCAACCCTAAGCTACACTTGTGCAATGCATAGATAGGATCCCATAATCCTATCTACACTAAGTCTCACTTTTAGGCTTCCATGATCATGCATAACATAAGTTCATACCAACATATAAGCAACCCAAATTCATACTAGTGAAATGCAAAGGTAAGATCCCATAACCTTACCAACGGCTAAGTATCACATTTAGATCATCAACAACATACATATCTTACTTTTGCCTCATCCATAGCCAACATACATAAGTAAGGATTTCTTCATGTTCATAACTTGTAACAAGTGAAGTGAACCTTAACAACCATACGTATCATACATAAATAATCCATAAGTCTTCATAACATAAAAGAACCTTACCATAACCTCTCTTAAGATCTACTTGTGCAATGTGTAAGTGAAGTCCCATACCCTCACTCATATTAAGTAGTACCTCTTAAGAAGTCATGATTAAAGTCCATGTTCTTATCTTAGTTCATATTCGTATCATATAAGGAAACAACCTTAACCGACATAGACCATGTGAGCTACATGGAATCTGGTGTTCTACCCCCACACCGAAAAGAGGTGTTCTACTTGCATAAGGTAGAACATTCCTTTTAGCTTTTAGGTGGATCCACTAGCTAAAGACCTATGTGGGCACATAGTTATGTGATATGGAGATTGCTACTAGAAACCCTCACTACTAACGTGGAGGCTTCCATTTGATGAGACACCGTATTGTGAACCCTACTACTAGCGTAAAAGAACCCATCTCATACTCAAATCCGCTCGGTGCTAAGCATAATTCCTTTTAAAAATCACATTAAATCTTTACTTTAGTTTAGGTTGATGAAAGAATGAACTAGGCACTCAAACCAACATTATATCATAATAGCTCATAGATTCATAGGGTGAGAATGTCCTTTCAACCTTAGAATCATCAACATGTGATAAAACCTTTCACATTATATGCGTAGTGTGTTCATGAGAATGACCTTTCAATCAACGCAACAAGCTTAACATAAACATACATGCATACTTCATGCATAATCAAGTGTAAAGGTATAGGGAAGAAGAATCTTGCATCAATACCACAATTACACATTATCCATAGGTTCATCACTATCTAAATGAATCACAAGTTCATACACAATCTTCATCATCATACATAAACCCTAGTTATTGCCCTTCAAGGCAAGGAATCAAGATCAAACCTAACTTCAAGAATTACAACACTAGATAGGGGAATTTCATGATTCATTAACTTAATAAACATAAACATAATCAATTGACAAGCTTACATGATCAATCAAGTCATACCCTAGTTCACAATTTAGGAAGAAAGGAAAATCATGGGTCCAAGGGAGATTTTCATCAAATCCAACAATACTCCATTAATCCAACCATAAATCATCATAATCAATTATAATAAACCATAATTACACAATTGAATTTGTTTTGGAAGAAGACCCATGACTAGATTGAAAAACCCTAGGTTTGGGGGATTTGAAAACATAGTTTGAAGGGGCTTCTTGGGTGATAGCTTCCCAAGAATGAAAAGCATACATACCTTAGGTTGAATTCCACACGAAATTGGAGAAGAAAGGCTGGCTCTTGAACCCCTAGCTTGACCTTGACCTTGTTCTTCAATGGAGTCGTAGAGAGAATTTTTTAGAGAGGGAAGTTGGGATTTGATTTGGGGTCTTGAGTTATAATGAATTAATTAGGGTATTTTAATGACTTAAAATACTTTATATATATGTATAATTACTATATTAAACAACCCCTACTTAAAACTAATTAAAAACGAATTACCTAAATGACCCCTAGAGTTGGCCGAGATTTTGGACAGCATTGCAGTTATGACCTACGGCCACCACCTACAAGGCGTAGGTCAGCTAACGTACCATACTAGTGGGGCGTAGGTTGAACCTGCAGCTTCCTTGGTTGCCCCTTTACCCACGAATCACTCCCACGGAGCGTGGACCACCCTTTGGGGCGTAAGTCCCCTCCGTGGGTCACACATTTGGGCAGATTTTTGGGAACTTGGCAGCCTTGGGGTCCCCCTCAAAGTCCCTTGGTTGGTCCTTGGGGGGGGGGGGTCATACCTTGAGGTTTAACCCCTATATCCCTTATTCTAAGTTCATGAAGTTGGTTTACAACCTCACACCCCGTGTCAAACTCAAACACACAGTCGTTAGGCTTTAGTTTCACCTACTAGATTTTCCGGTCGTTACATTATCTCCCCCTTAGGAACATTCATCCTCGAATGACACTTTAAACACTTTAAGGAATTAAAGACTCGAGACTAGCAACCCATCATGCATGCAACATCATAAACAATGCACAAAACTAGGAGGAAACATCAATTCAATCTCAAACATATTCAATGCAACACAAGGAAGTAGGAACTACATCTACAAACTCATTATGCATGGAAACTTCAATATTTCTCATTTCATTGGAGGAATTACCTTCTCCAACCCAAATCATGCTCATCATAACATCATTAAGCACATTATGCAATTTACTCTCAAAAAGTATTTCATTCAAGGAGGAATTCTCAACTCCAAACTAAAGCATGCTCACATATTCTTCTCATGAAGTACAATAGGCACCTTTTACTCAAAGCACTACAACATGAGGAAAACAGTTCACATAACTTATTTTCTTTCAAAACACAAGTTTTCATGAACATGCACTATATAAGGAAGTCATGGCAACACATAAGCACATAAACAATGTTAGCTAGGCACACCATCTCCCCCTTGGGAGTGAGCCTATACCAACTCTTTTAAACATCTTCAATAACATAATCATATGAGGAACTACATTTTCCCATTAAAAGCAATCTCAACACAACAATGTGGAGGCAATGTGCCATTTCATCAAAAGCATAACAAAGCATGTTCATCACCTCATTTCATGAAGTCAAATATGCCATCATCATACTAAAAATGCAACTCAACATGAGGAACATGTAAATCATGAAAACCCATTTTATACCAAAGAAGAATCTTTCAAAAACATGCATAACATAAGGAGATCATGCAAATCTCTAAAATACTCATGACTCCTAGATATTAAACAAGTTCAAAAAGGAACTATTGGTCTCAAGCTAGAATAGGAACATAAGAAAGGGATGAGGATATCAAAACTCTCAATCAATTTTGCTATCTAAGCACATGATCTCCCCCTTGAGAGTAAGCTCATTTACTAAAACCTCAAATACTACTCCTTTCAAACAAACCCAAAGCATTACCAAGACTCATTATAACCTTACCGGGTTCTAAAAACAATAGAGGTCTAACAACCATACACCCAAACCCTACAAAGGTTAACAAGAGTAAATCTATGGGACAAGGAAAATTTTTGGACACATATAACATCCAAGATTCCATAATCATGAAACGAGTCAAGGAGGACCTTTCCTATTGAGCTAGAGGAGGAATAAAAGGGAAAACAAGGATATTGGGACTTCTCATGGCCCTTGGCCTCCCAAGTGGCACCTTCAACATTTTCTAGGCATCACTTATACACCATTATTCATCACAAAACTCCTAATGGCTAAGTTGGGTTCTACCAACAAACACACATAACCATAATCAAACCCATATATACTAAGGACAACATAAAATTTCATTACGTCTAATTCATCAAGTCACAAAAGGCAAGCACTACCGGAATAGAAATAAGCATGAAATACATACCAGGAGCGATATTAGGAGGGCACTCTTGTTCACCTCTAGCTTGAAGAGCATCAGATCTAATTTTATTCCTCTCTCTTCCCATAGCGGTAAGTATCGAACAATCTATTATTTTGTGGTCACTTCCACCACAATCATAACAATCTTCCGAACCGGCCAAACACCTACCAGAGTGCTTCATTCCACATATTTTGTAAGTAGGCTTAAGTAACACCGATTTAATATTTGTTTCTGTTTTTGGCTTAGGGTTAGATACCCTCTCCTCACTAAACCCTAGTAGAAACTTAGAAGAACCTTGTCCAAATGACCTCTCAAGAGAAGAATCATCATCATCTATCCTAACCCTTTTTTTCTCCTTCAACCTCTCTGCAAGTTTCTTTTGCTCAATTTCAAAGGCATACACTACAAGACGAGGGACATTCATATTATGCTCAAACAGCCATACGACATTCTTTTACCACTAAATTGGACAACCCAGACACAAACTTACTCATTCCCGATATGGGATCGGACACTAGAATTGGAACATACTTAGACAATTAAGTGAACCTCCATGCATATTCCTTAACACTCATATCACCTTGTCTAAGGTTGATGAATTCAAGCACCAAAGCTTCTCTCATTTCTAAAGGGAATAACCTATCTAGAAAAGCACTATTGAACCCTTCCCACTCTATAGGGCTCAATCCTACCGGTCTAGTTTCCTTCCATTGATCATATCATATTTGTGCAACCCCTTTGAGTTGACAAGAAACTAACTCCACCTTTTCTATCGGAGTTACTCTCATACGGTCTAACACCTTAGAGACCTCCTCCACAAACTCTTGAGGATCTTCTCCCACCTTGGAGCCATAAAACATAGGAGGATACCACCCCAAGAACTCCCTCACCCTAGAAGCACCCATCCCTATTATTGGATTTGCCAGAGTTACAATCTCTTTGTTGACTTGCATCGTCAAGGCTTGGGCCAACAATTGGATAGCGGACCTAAACTCCGCATAAGTCACATCTTCCCCTATAGGGTCAATTGGAGCTTGGAGAGGAACCTCTTGCTCCACTTTGTTTTTTGCATTCCTTTCAACATGAGCCCCTGAAGTAGTCATATCCTGAAAACCATAGGGCACACAATAGGAGAAAGATCTAATAAAGCTAAACTCTAGGGCACGACTTAGAGAATGAAGAAGTGAAGTTTTATTAACATCTGATAGCCTCCTATTCATAAAATGTGGTGCGCTTCATATTTATGAACAAGATTCTACTATATGTGGTTTGAGACATCCTAAAACCATCCCAAAAACTTATGCTCTGATACCAAGTTTATAACGACCCGAGACTACCCTCTATACGTGACATGGCATACAAGACTCCGAAAAGTCTCATACAATCCCTTAGCATATCATGACATAAGAACATAGGGAAAAATACAGAAAATTTAAAACTTTCTTTACAATTGAAGTCCTTTATAAAAATGAAAGAGAGTTTATGACAAAATGTCTCAAACCATCTATAACATTGGAAATAAAAGCTCTTGAATACAATCTTAGGGACACGACCCTTACATAAGTCTAGAACATAAAGGACATGTGGTCAAGCCCTCGAATACTATGAGGACTCACC
>JAJOOO010022330.1:0-11126 GCA_029582685.1 Solanum piurae
GGACTCTAAAGAAGATTCGATTTTTTTCTCTCAAAATTAGGTTTGATTTGGGAAGATGAATTGATTGGGGAATGAATTAGTGGAAATCCTAGTTGGCATCTTAGGTGGAGGAATTAGTCCCAAGTGACTTGCCACATCATTAAAAAATTGGAAGTTAACTTTTGAGGGGTATTTGTGGTCTCTTGGGATAACGGCGGGGGTATTTTTGATCCCAAAATGTAACGGAGGGTATAAGTGATCTATTTCATATAGTTCAGGTGCAATTTTGACCCTTTTCCGTATAATATATGATATTATCCATCTTCTGCAAAAGCCATCACCCTTGATTCATTAATATTAATATTTTAACAAACATAATATTTTGACTATTGGGCCCATGCTTGCCATGGGCCTTCCCCATCTAGTATATATATATATATATAAAAGAGCATTCTCTTAACTAAAAATAAAGAGTCAACTAACAATTAAACCATTCATAAACAAATCAAAGTAGTAAGAAATGTGCAATTCAATAATTAACTTCAAATATCAATTCTCAAGAGGAATCAAAATATATTTTTACCCAACTTTGTAAAAGCATAAGTAGTAACTTTCTTGTCAACTTTGTAATCTTGGGATACATTAGTCTCTCACAAAGGCTAGACAACCTCAAACTCTTAGATATTTCAAATTTGGCTTGTGACCTTTTCACAATTCAAATGTGTCAATTTATACTTTTTATGAGGCACACGATTCAACACATAACAAGCAGTCAAAATAGCTTCACTCCATAAATTTAAAGGTGCATGTGACTCAGTAAGCATGACAATAATCAATTCAACCATACGTAAACTTAGAAAAATCATCAATGAAAGTGATAAAATATATATTACCTCCACAAGTTAAAATTCGTCCAAGTTCATAAATATCAGTATGAACTAATTCTAACAAATTAGTTTTCTTTCACCTTGAAAATGAGGCATTTTAGTGATTTTGGCTTTACTACAAGTCTTACACTTTTCAAAATTATTTTTAACCATTGGGATTAATCCTAAACTACTCATGATTCCAACATAACGATCATTAATATGATACAAGCGAGCATGCCAAAAATTGGTAGAAGAAAGCATATAAACAGAAGTAGAAACATTATTCATTTCAACATTCAGTTTAAACATCTCATCACAAGCATACTCCTTTCCCACAAAAATACATTTCTTCACAATTACATATTGATCAGATTCAATAATCTATTTAATGCCTGTTTTATTAAAAAGAAAACTAAACATCAAATTTTTCCTCGTGGAAGGAGTATAAAGTACATCTTTCAAAGTTAACACCCTTCCAGAGGTAAAACACAATTCGACATCTCCCATTCCAAGCACTTGAGTAGTATGTGAATCACCAAGCATGATGGTTTTGGGCTCCTCAAAATTAGTGTTTTATTAAAAAAAGTTATTAGACTGGTTTTAAGAGTTGCCACTTAATTTTTAAGAAAAATCAAAAAACAATTCATTTCCAAAAGACTAAAACAGGAATCTAGTGAAAACTTGTAAAAAGGTTCGAGGTTCTTATTAACATTCTAGGAAGGTTTTAAAAGCACCTAAAATATCCACTAATGTGATTATTCGATAATTAATTTTTTGGCTAAAAATATTTTAACTTAATTTGAATAGAACGACTGAACTATTTTATTGTTGAGACGATTTTAAAAGGGGAAAAGGGAAATATTGACCTACGATCTAAGTGAGATACTCCTCAAAATTTATTCTTTTAAGTCTTTTGAAAGATGATCGATTTAGTTAAATTGTTAAAACAAAATGAGCGTCTTTCGGGGATTTGAACTTTTCGACCCTAAGATTAACGACAAATACTAACAAGCAAAACAAACACAGTAAAGTAAAGAGGGAAAGAGGGTCGGGCCCAAATCTGGTTTATGTCTGCCTGGATCAGTATTTGGGCCCATTTTCATTTTGGGCCTTCGGCCCATTTGAGTTGCACCTGTCCTAGACTAACACAAAGTAATCATTCTCTCTTTTGGGCCTTAGGCCCAATTTTCCACCTGCCCTAAGAACTAACAAAATAATAGCAAAATTTAATGACAAAGGCTTAGGCCCAAAATAACAAAATACAAAAATGAAAGGTGGACCATTGGCCTAATCTTTTGAACTCCCGATCTGCTCCGTAATTTTAACCTCGGAACCTGTACGCCAATTTTTTTTTTTTTTTTTTGGGATCTATTCTTCGATTTTCTATGGCTGGCTGACTCGAATAATGGATTGGGCCTCCATGGCTCAATAAGAAAAGTAAAAATTAGGCAAATCACATAGTATAAGAAAGAAATTACTTCCTATCCCTATTCTTTCATTAATTACCAAAAATCCCTTTTTTTAGTGACTTTCGAATACATAATATTGCAGGCGGATACTTTAATTAATAAAGGGTGGATACTTAAATTATTAAGTTGTTATCAGTTTAATGCGTTAAATAAGGGATTAAATCAGAAATTATAATTGACTCCCACAAATCACGCGTATCATGTGTTGGGGTATATAACAATTAAGTTATTTGATAATTTATTTAGTATCATATACGTTATAGTTCAACTATATTTTGTATATGATAATAAAAAAATGTTAGTTGTTATGATTTAAATCAATGTTACAAGATTAAACCTGTTAAAGGATACTAAATATATTGAAACTTAATTGTTTTGTACCAATTGTAACATATACACAAATTTGTTATTTGATAATAAAATGTGTATCATATACATAAGAATTTTATGGATATTGTGTATCTGATAATAATATAGTATCATATGTTGTGATTTACATCAAGGCTACCATAATAGATACTAAATAAATTGAAAATTAGTTGTTGTTTATCAAGTGTAGAATATATAGTATCAGATATTCTGTATCTGATGGTTATATTGTATCAGCAGTATTGGTGTATAAGATACAATTTGTAACAAGATACTATATAATAACTATATATATTGGAACAATAATTAAAATTGAAATACAATTTTTGACAAAAACAGTCTTCAAATTAATAATTACTTAGAATAATTGTGTTGAAACGGGAAGGAATATTCTAAAATACTAATTAACGTATCTTCAATACAATAAAACATAACTATTCTACATTAATCATTCCACCTTCTGCTGGTGTAGTGTAGCCACTCTTCGGCCTTGTAGGATCATCATTATCGCTAACATATCCCGCCTTGAACTTGTCCATACCATACTTTCATAACAATGTTGCATATCTATTGCGAAGATAGTCACTCCAAAAACTAATAGATGGAATGTTGATTTCGTCGCTCAAGTATTCAGCAAAAACAGCTACATACATTCCACAATCACTGCAAACAAAAAGTAGATACATTAAAAAAGAGAATTAAATGTGTAAGTAAATAAATTATTTTACAATACTAACAGGCTATCGCTTTGTTGTTGCATAATGTCATGAGCATATTTCAACTCAAACGACTGTTGTGGACCCAACAGTTCACCAGTTTCCTTGTCTTTGTAGGCCTCCATTGATGCCCAATCAGTTCTCTCCGTTTTATCAAAGAACCCACTATCATAAAGATAGTTTGGAAGCATTACAGACAACTGCTTTATCTCATTTGCATAATCTCGTTTTCTTGATCCCATAGATGAGTCATACACACGTATTAACATTTTCTTTAAAACAACCACAACCAACACCCAATGAAAATCTCCGCCACAATTAATCGGAATATAAACCTCATCTACTAGATGCCATGGTAAAGCAGCAGGGATCGAAAATCTACTTATGATGGGGATATTTAGGTATGGGACAAATATGGTATCCTTGAATAACTCAATACATTGGTCCTTTATTGACAAGACTAAATCTTCAATAAAATTGGAGTTGTAGGTAGGACCAAACTTTAGGGAATTCTTTGAAATATGTTTAATTACATAAATCATATTCTGCAATTACATAAAAATAATTTTTATCAAACATAAAAAAATAAATACATGATACATTCATATCTACAGATAGAAATGCTATACTATTACAGAAATATAATGATGTTTCGCTTTAATTGATACTAAATAACAAGAATACATAAGAGGTACACAAAACCAATTATACTGTATATACAGTGACATAATTCAACGTGATACAAATATAAATTCTCATAACCATTTTTATTCTTTTAAGTATCATATAGAGAATTATCATTGACTATGATGCACAGTACCAAAACCAACCTAGATGCCAAATTGTGAATTAAGCAAGTATCTTAGATACAGTAATGTTCATTTCATTTGATACTAAATAACAACAAAACATAAGAAAACATAGGAGGTACACAAATTCAATTATTCGTTATATACAGTGACAACAAACAACTTACAAAGTAAATGTGATTTGAGTACTTAACTTCGATACAATTCTCTTCACTTTTGATACAATAACAGTTAATAAACAAATTCACAAAAAAATATTGTATCTGGAAAACAACTGCATATTTCAAAGATGATACTTAAAAAAAAAAAAAAAATTATTTATCATCAGATTAAAAAAAAACAGGGGATACATATATGATAAAAATTGCATACCATGGATAATGTTGATCAATTAATGGGAGGGGCAACCTTTCTACCCCTTTTCTTTGGGGTTTTTGAATCTTTTGAAGTAGATGCATGTACTTCTTTTACCGATTTTCTCTTGCTAGAACTTTGATTTGTCATGACTATCGGGTAATGCAACCTTTTAGAACTCAATTCTTTGATGTTAGGATCGTTTGAATAAAAAATTAGAGATTTGTTAGATGTTAGATGCATAATGCATGAGCCAAAATGATTGATACACAATAAAATAAAAAAAAAGGCGAAAATTACAATGGAGAAAATGAGAAAACCTAATTTGAACTCTGAATCCGGTTGAATAGAGATAGGATTCTTTTGAAATTCAAAATTATTTGAATTTGATAACTGAAATTGTAATGGGAGATATTGAGGGAGAAAATTAGGGAATGGGAAAGGTCTGATTTGTCTTTCAAATAATAAAGTATCCGGTTAAGTTGATTTGGGGAAAAATAAGGGATTTTTGTATTTTAATAAAAGAGTAGGGAAATATTGAGAATAGGTAAAGTAATGTTGTGTACTTAAGTAATTTGTCCATATGAAAATGCAAGGATAGGAGAAAGAGTCCATGGAAACTCGAGGGCGGATTTCACATGCAAACAAAAGAGAAGTGCGGAATTAAAATTATTATACAATAATTAAATAACACAACAATGAACTGTAAATTAATCCAGAAAATTTGAAAATGCAAGGAAAAATAGCATCAGTAAATGGGTAAACACAACTTGTTGGGAATCCCATAGAAGGCATAAATGAACTGAACACATTTTTTACATGAAGGGGCCATATGATCAAATTTTAAGCAATTGATTCAACATCGATGAATTTATCTAAAACCGAGACAATAAAGTCACGAATCATTGCCAAACAAAGCTTTGCACCACACTGTAAATAAAAGAAACCATGACATACAATCGGAAAGGAGCCTATTCCGCTAATCATGGAAACATGTATTCCATATTAAAGAATTATTATAAACTAAATGGGATAAATGAGATTACCATGCTTTAATTAGCAAAGAACATGCTGGAAAGTGATTTATAAGCTATAAAATATTAAACAATTAGCCGACACTTAAAATGACCAAAACCGAAACTACAATTCTACTCTAAGGAGAGCAATGTACACTGGCTACTTTCGATCAATCACCTAGCTGGACAAACACACTTCAACTCAGCTTTTGATTACGACAAACTTGAAATAAAACAACTTATAAAGCAGGGTAACAAAACCTATACAACCAATACTATTGGGAACAAAGCTCTTAATTGAAGGCTAGCATGCTATTTCAAAACAGATAAGCATATGAAAATCATGGTCAGCAGGGCAAACTCTCGCCTAATAGCATGCTAGCAGACAAAAAATGGCAAACAACATGAAGCGGAAAAGGACTAAGGCATCTACACCCTTCACATGTCACATTGAGGAAACAAAATTACAATTTCACAATCAACAAAATGAGGTCAACAGTGGAACAACACAAAATAGAAAGAAAATCAATTTGAAGCCACACGGAGCCATCAGGATTCCCAACAAAACAAACTAAGCGAAGCAACCGAATAGACGACATAAGAACGCCCTACTAAACTGAAGTTACTAATAAGTTGATATTTCCAAATTTACAGCATTCAAACAACTTATAATGAACAAATAGAGAACAACGAACACTTTAAGAAATAAGAGACATAAGTTGAAGTAAAGTTTACCTTTCGAAGTGCAACGAAACGAGATGACAAGCGAGGGTAGTTGAATTATTCCACCACCACCAACTTCACGAGTGTCCTCAAACTCAAATGCACCTGAACGAGTGATGGACGTAAATGATGAACTAGAACCCAAAACGAACTCTTTTTCCCAATTTTTTTTTTCAATCCTCCAATTTTTCCTTCCCCCCCCCTTCAATAGTGAATAATAAGCAACATATATAGAGGGGAGATATGGTTCGGGAATGGGAGAAACGAATCAGAATCCGAACAGAAGAGGACCCAAATCCAAATTCAAACTCCCAATTTTCTTTCACCATTAAGAGGAGACACATTTTTCTGAAATTTTTTGCCCTATTTCGAAAGAGGAAAGGGGATGGATGGACTCGATCTGTTCGATCGTCCTGGACGAGTAACGTGGAGTGATCTCACGCTAGGAGGATGATTCGCGCTGCTGCTACTGATGTTTTTTGCCAAAAAACTTGGTTAGAAACAGTACTATTAGGAGGGATGAGAGGAAGAAGACAAAGGAGACGCAATACTACCCTCTGTTGCTATTTTTCTGTCTATCTCTGTTGCTTTTCCGCGTATTTTCACACTGCTGCGTGCTTTTCCGTTTGCTTCACTATTTGGACTGTTGTTGGAACGTTTGGATCTCTTTGTTGAAGAAGAGAGTTGGGCCGGGTCGGTGGAATTAGGTATTGGGTCGGTTGATTTAATGAAGAGAAATTGAGGGATCAGGATTGGTCTAAAAGTGAGCTGAATCTGAACTTGGGCTGCTGAAGGCAAAAAATGGGATGACTGGGAAATTAAATTCAGCCCAAAATTGGTCCTTTGAATCTAAGAACTTAGCCAAATCGAGTTTAATTATCAAATTCGGCTAAAACTTAAAAGGACGAATTAATATAACTAATTAATGAGCTTCTCACCTTTCACGAAATAAAATAATTAATTTTATCATATATAAAATAAAATTTTATGAAACACTAATCAACTCAAACTTATAAACTAAACAAGCTAACCAAATATTTAATTAAACAAAACCTTTTGAGACGATTTTTGAATATTTATAAATTTCAGGAATATACGTATATTATAGAAAATGAAAACTATTTGAAAATTAACTTGAAAAAAATATATTTTGAAATTCATAAAGTCAATTATTTTAAATCGTTTGAGAATTAAGAAGCTCGAAAATTAATTATTATCGGGAAGGTCGAAATTGGGTGTCAACAATTAGTATATTTTATAAATCAATCTTTGTCATAACAGACATGACAGTTTGCACCACAATCAGCCTATCATCCATCAACACTTTCAATCATGTTTATGTCGGTAATCACCGCCACAAAAGGTTCTTCGGTAACATTTGCCTGAGGGTTAGGACCACATTTTTGGAATCTGCAAAATCGAGCAATATGCCCACTCTTGCCACAAACAAAGTACGGCCCCTTATCTTGAACTTGTTGATTTTGTTCTTGGTTTGAAACACCCTGCTATTTGAAAGAGCTAGAATTAGAAAGAACCATTTTTGGAAAGAATGAAAAATTTGAAATTTGGCAAAGTTATGTTAAGTATGAGTTTTGGGTCAACTTAAAATAACCATAACTCTCGGTACATGATGAGTTAGGTGGCAAATAAGATATCAAATGAAAGGTCATGGAATTATCTTTCCAACACCATCGAGTTTGCTGATTTTTGAGCTCGTATGAGGGAGATATACCCGTTCGAAGTTGGGCTGTCTAGATAAGGAAAGTTAACCAGATTTTAAAGTGGTATTTTGGTCTTTTCCATACCCAATTAATTTAATTTATTTTTGGTAATTAAATTGGGGTCTAAATTGAATTGGTTCAGTTTACGCATTACCAATTCCATGCTAGGGTTTTTAGAGAAAGAACTCAAGAGGAGAAAGGAGAAGAAAAGATCAAGATTCGTCAAGTTCTTGGGATTTTGGTTGTGGTTTTCGCCAAGGGTTAATCCCTACGAGGTATGTGAGTTCACACAACATTGAGTTCATTCACCCACGCGCCAAACATATTTTTTTTAGCGTGAATTCATCTTAAAAAATTGCAAGTTTGAATGTTCTTGATGTGTGTTCTTGAATTTACTTTCGTTTTAGAATTGGGATGAGATTGAGGAGTTTCTTGAGATTACAGTGTCGATTAATAAAGTTGTTTGAGTTAGATTCTTGTGTACATTTTTTGGGTATCTGAATCTAAAGAGAATTTGAGAAAAATGATAGAATTGAATCGAATTAAGATCAGAAAACAAGTTAAAAAAATCGTCGGGGTTGTCTGGGGAGAAGTTGGCGCGGCGCGCCCCTGATGCGCCAAGGAGGCTGGGGTGGTGCGCTAGCACTGCGCCAATTTGGGGCTGGAGCGGCGCACCAGCAGTACGCGGATCGTCTTTCCCTACCTGTTTTTCATCGTTTAGCCCATTTGAGTCCTTCTAAAGTTTTCTAACACTTCCTATCGATTCTAACTAATTTAAATGACTTCTAAACATCTAGAAATCATCCGTAAACATGAATCACAACCTTGAATCCATAAATTCAAATTCAAGGAAAGTTAAGAGCCAAGTCTAGAGAGTTCTGAGAGTCATTTCAAAAGTCATTTACAAATATTTTTTAACTTGTTTTAAGACTTGAGTAAGAGTAAGAACGAAGTTCATTTATTTAAAAGATTATATGGGAATTAAGTATTCTAAGTAAATGTTTTCACATTTAAACAAGAGAGAAAACACCAATTTTCTAAGAGAGTTTTTGAGCTAGTTTTTGAGTAATAATCTCAAATCAGAGAGAAAGAGTTATGTTTTTAAACATATGACCTAAGTATATTTTGAGAGTAGTATTGAACATCGATATGGGGACGAGTTCATAATAACTCAAGTCTCCATAAACCATGTAGCCAACGTGGGTAGAAAGTGTCATACTTTTAGATGATTCCCTAATGTTTTTTAGGATAGACTAGTGGATCCACTTAGTTGAGGCGTTCTGTATCCCAAAAAGTTATAGGACAATTCTGGCAGCGTGGGCGAGACGTTGTATCATCACATAGCTCATAGTGATGGTTGTCGGTTAGAAAATCTCTCAAACAGAGTCTATTTTTATATTCTTATATACAACTGAGATATTATGGTATTTTCAATACTTTGAGATTTTATCTACTGTTTTAAATGCTTTATATAAACTGCACCTTTAGTGTTGTTTATTTCTGCATTGAGTTGAGTATCAATGAGTTGAGTATGGCTGAGGTAAGTGTTTCTTTCAGATTTCAGTTCGAGCTTATGTCATGTTTAGTTTTCCCCTCGCATGCTCGTACATTCAATGTACTGATGCCATTTGGCCTGCATCTTTTATGATGCATATACGAGTAACCAGGATCAACATCCAATGCTTCGTTGATCCAGTTGAGCATTTCAGAGTCATTTGGTGGGCCTCCTTGCTTTTCGGAGGATCCCTTTTCATTGCTTTGTTTATTTAAGTTGTTATGATGATCGGGGGTCTTGTCCCGACATCCCTCATAAGTATTAGAGGCTTCATAGACAATTAAACATTAGTAGTTCATTAGTCTTATTCATTTAAGTTTTTTTTATTATAAGACTTGAGTTGCCTTTATGGCCAGTTGAATTTTTTTCCTTTATACATTCTAAGTTTGATTGTTAAAAGTTTTCTCTTGAGTTGTCTTAAATGTTGAGTAAAGTCTTTCGCTGAGTAGTAAGTCAGGCAAAGAATTCGCTTGGGGCCAGCAATGGTTCTTGAGTGCCAGTCCCGCCCAGGGTGTAGGCTCGGGGCGTGACATGATTATATTCACCATTATTTTCTTGGGAGGTCTACCATTATTTTTCTTGAATTTTTTCTTCTTAGGCTTCAAAGAAGTATTTTTCTGAGATTCAAGAGCAACATTATTTGAAGTAATTAAATTTACCTTCATTGTGATGTTGCTATCTTCTGATTGTAAAAGTGCATCTTGGCTCCTTGCCTCTTCTTCCATGCGGATTTTCATTATCAACGTTTCAAAAGAGGTTTCCTTTTGTTTGTGGCGCATAGTTTTTTGAAATTCCTTCCAAGAAGGTGGAAGTTTATCTATTATGCCACAAACAATAAGGTTATCTCCAATTTTGACTTCCTTAGACCTGAGCTCTCCACCAATCATTATGAAGTCTTGAGTTTGGTCTACCATTGATTTGCTGTCCATCATTTGAAAATGAAAAAACCTACTAGCCGCATATTTTTTCGCTCCAGCCTCTTCGGTATCATACTTACTCTGCAATGCTTTCCAAATTTTCTTTGCACTAGAGTAAGTTCTATTATAATAATCATAAAAATTATTAGATAGACAATTAAGAATATAATACTGACACTTATAGGAATCACCATCGTACTTTTTCACTTTCTCGAGATGAGAAATTGTTTCATCATCATTCATAAAGGTGATGTCAACTTTATTAGGATTCTTCTTAGTTAATACATAAGAAACATTGAGAAGACTTAAGTAGAAAAAATCTTTACCCTTCCATCTCTTGAAATGGTTACCATTAAATCGAAATGGCTTGTTAAGATCTTCCATCTTGACATCCGTGGATTTTCAATTGTAGCCATTATGAATCCTTAAAGTTATTGTTGCCAATCTGTGTTTACAAACAGAATTACTGATTTTAATAAATGTCACGCCCCGAGACTACCCCTGAGACGCGGACACGGGACCTAGGACCACAAGTGATCCCAAGCTAACCCTGCTGGCATGATCATGAGCATACTAAAGATAACAAACTGATGCGGAAGCTAAATCATAATTAAAATGAAAAGATGGGG
>JAJOOO010022331.1:0-12229 GCA_029582685.1 Solanum piurae
TATATATATATATATATATATATATATATAAATTATATTCAAAATTATTAAATATAAATATATATCAACAAAGGGTATAGCCAAAAATAATCTTACATTCAAAACTCAAAACTTCACTACATAACTCAAGATAGATTTTAGATGTTAGTGAATAAATTTTTTGGTGTAAAATTATATAAGAATGTGCTAATTTTAGGTAATGTTTTTTAAAGTTCATCTTTAACTACTCGATCATGCATGAAATGTTCTTTTTGTGAAATTGTTTAACAATATAGTTTTTAGTTTAATATGATTGAGAGGATTTTTTTTTTTTTTTAAAGTTATTATTATTTATTATATGAATATATGTAAGTCGAAGTCAAACAAGTTATGGTTATCGAATAACCATACTGTAAAATACTAAAATTAAAAATACCAAATTATATCAAATTAATTTAGTATGATAATGATATATTTTTTTAGATGCCGAATACCAAAATTACCATACCAATTTTTAAAATATCGTACCATACTTACCCCTACTCATGGTTATAATGTTAATATATATGAATGTGAACTTATAATATTTAGTAGAGAAAATAATTATTTTTTTTGTCCCTGTGTGATTGTCTTATTTCGATTTTGATCCTTAAGATACCTCATTATTAGTATTTATCCTTTAATTAATCAAAGTAAGTGATTTCAGTCCTTCTACTAACAATGAATATCAATTCAAAGATATGTTACTGCTATCAGGGGCAATTCTAGTACTACAATAAGAAATACTTTTATACAAAGAACAAAATCTAAAGATATACCAAGTTTATAAATTCTTTCGTAATCATTTTAATTTCTCATACAAAAGTGCATAACCATATCCCAACCCTCTTCCCTTCTTCTATTTAGATGTGAATTAATCCTTTAATACATGAATTTTTGTGTTTGTTGGTTGATGAATAATTTTCTCTTTAGTTGCCTCCCCTCTTATATGAGAATACAATTTAGTCAGTCCTCCTACAACATATAAAACAACTTAGTGCACTTATTGAACAAAAACAATATCATTATGTTTGCCAATAAAATTCTATTGCAAGATCGTGCTTATATTCACACTGACATATAAATACTCGATTAATTTAATTTTAACTTATTTCTATAATATTAATTGATGAAAAAGGAAAAATCTTTGATTTTATAAAAACCTGAGTAAAAGTTTGAGTTACAGAATGCCTAATTCGAACATATAATATTTGACATAAAGAATAAATACCATTTCTTAAAAAAGCAACAAGAGTTATAATAATCAAATATTTGTAGTGCATATTCTAAATTTGTTTGACAAATTACATTTTGTGTTGGTTCTACTTATTATAATGACATAAGGACCTATTCTTCTTTTCTTTTTCCAAACAATAGATAAAAGTGAATTCTGAATAGCACACAATTAAATGCATAGTAAGCATAAACTATCATACATATAAGTCAACTCTTTAAGAACTGAAGTTTGCATAACTCAAATTCAAAATTAATTTAGGTTTTCATGATTTATTACATATTTTTATATTGGATTTGTGTCATTTACATTTTCTATTGGAGATATTTATTATAGAGAATCATTTATTATAATAACAACTAATAGATTTTTCTTTTTCTTTTGACGACATATGAAGATGAAGATTCAAATGTGTACACCATTAAACTACACTATAAGGGTTGGTGGGTGTTTGAACTAGTGATGAACTATGTTAATGGACATATAGATTATTATGACTATTTCAAGGGAGCTAAAAATTTCATTATGCAGACCAAAAAATATTTGTGAGCACACCAAAAAGGACCAATGGAACTATGATAGGAGTAGATTCCAAGGGTAACCCATTACAAGGAGGAGAAGGGTTGTAGATGTGGATGTAACAAAGAAAAGTGATGAGTGTGACGCCACATGTGAAGAATGTGATTCATTTAATGACTCTGATTATTCGTGGGAAGAAGATGATATGATTTTTGATAAAATCATTGACTCTACAGTAGAATGGGTTGGCCTTAATGAAAAAAATAGAGAAAATCAAGTTAAACAAATAACAATGGATCTTGGAGTTACCTCTAATATGTTGGTCATATTTTCCAATGACACTCAAGAAAATGATTGTGTATTGTGCTACATCAGATGAGGAATTAATGAGTTTACATGGAGATTTTGATGACGAAAATCTTAAAGTATCCACTGTTTTTAATCCAACAAGAAATTTGGAGTATCCAAAATTTAAGTAATTTGCGCTTGCTATGATTTTGAGTAATACCAAAGAATTTAAGTGGGTATTTGAGGCACTTGTTGTGTTCTTAAAAAAATATCAAGTTTAAGAAGAACCAAAGTGCAAAGTCGAGGGCAATTTGTAAGGTGGCAAGTTGAAAATGATTCATAGTTACATCAAAGTCTAATCAAGATCAACCTTTCAAGATCATGTCAATAGGCCCCGACCATTCTTGTGGCAATCAACGTAATAACAAGACTATTGACATTAAATTTTTATCTAAGAAGTACGTGGAAGAATTTAGAATTAATTCAAGTTGGGGAGTGAAAGAATTTCAAACTCATGTGACGAGGACTCATAATTGTATTATTACTCATATGAAAAAGAGTAAGATATTAGATCTAATTATATGAACTAAAAAAGATCAATTTGATATGTTATAGGATTACTGTGCTAAGCTAAGGAGCAGTAATGTATTATGAAGTTGGATGAAAATCCAAAAACAATGGTGAATCGTAGAATATTTCTTTTTGAGACATTATATATGTTTAGCAGCTTGCAAACAATAATTTTAGACAGATGCCAACCTATAATAAGGGTTGATGGATGTCATTTTAAAGGGAACCAAAATGAGAGTCGACTATTGACAAAAATAGAAATTGAAGGAAACAACACCATATATCATGCTGCATTCACATTAGTGGAAGGTGAGCTAAACGAAACATGGAGTTGATTTCTTACTCTTCTTGATGAGGATATATGAATCTCACAAAACTCTTTTGTATGGATTTTCATTTCTGATAAATAAAAGGCTTTAATTCCATCATTTCATGAGATAATAAAAGATGTTGCACACAAATTTTGTGTGTACATAATAATTTTAAGATTGAAGGTTTTGGAGGACAAGCACCGTAGAATATCTTATGAAAAGTTGCTAGAGCAATTATAGAATCTGAATTCTCCAAGAATATGAAAGAGATGTCAAAATTAGATTCAAAAGCCTCAAGATGGTTTATTACGACCCCCTATTTATTAGTCAATGATTTTTTTCTCTTTCCTCAAATGTGATGTGCTATTAAAAATTTATGCGAGTCATTCAATATTGTACTTCTAATGTAAGAAATAAGTATATTTGGACAATGATTGAATCAATTACAATCTAAATGATGTCCAAACAGCAAAAGAGCAAAGACAAAATGATGAACTGTTGCCATAGAATCTGTCTAATAATCATGTTGAAGTTACAAAAAAATAATGCTAAGGTGACTAAATGTATTTCCATTAAATCTGATCAAATCCATTATCAAATTGAAGATATGTATCTTAGACTACTCTCGGTTGATCTTAAAGATAAAATATGTTCTTGTAAGAGATAAGACCTAATAGAAATACCTTTTAATCATGTTATTGCAGCTATATGAATTAAAAAGGATGAACCTGAAATGTATGTCCATGAATGCGATACAATTGATCAGTACATGAAGAGTTATAGTGCATCCATCTTGCCAATTGTCAGCTTTGAGCAATAGCCTAAGACATGGATTGAACCACCATTGCCACCAATATACAAAGCACAACTAGGTAGCAAAAAAAAAAAAAAAAGAAGAGAGGGATTGATGAGACAACTAAAAAAAAAACAGATTTTGTAAAACTTACCTTAATAATAAAATCAAGAAAAGAAAGAACAAAAAGTGTGGATCATGTGGAAATTAGGTCACAATAGTAGATGCTCTGTTCTTATCAAAAGCAAACACTCTGAAGTTCAACAACAACAAGTCCATCAACAAGTCGGAATGGAAGGCCTTTCTACACCTAATAATGCAACAAAAATGAGTAGTCAAATAAATTGGTCTCTTCAATTATTGTTGTCTACTTAATAATGCAAAAGAACTAGTCAAACCAGTCCAAGATAATGATACTAGTTTTTTTTTCTTATTGTAGGTTCCAAGGACCATTATTGAGAATGCGACATCAATGTAGTCCAGTTCCTCATTTATAAATGAATAATCTGTAATTACCTTCCATGTTGTCTACTTATGTTGCTTGTATCAAACCTCACTACGTGGCTTATTTTCTTCTGTATACTGTAGGTCAATCAACTTAACCAATCAAGGGTACCACAAGAAGAAATTGGTGAGCATTTCAAAGAAAGTGCAAGGTAACTCTTCATCGAGATAATGAGAACATAATACGAACCAATGATAGATTATAAAAAGTACTTTCTCAAAGTAGAAAGAGAGTTGAAAGTGACCCATGAGCCAAGAAGAAAAATATTTCTTAAATAAAGAAGTTAAGAGAAAAACCGATGACAACACTTACGCAAGTTTAAATTTAATTGTTTCTTTATGACTTCGAAGTTGTTCATGTTCATGTTCATGTTCATGGGTGATTGTGTTTTTCCTTTTAAAACTATATGCAATTTAGATAGTTGACTTTACATTGTAAGTCTTCATAAGAGTTCTTCAATATGGTGCAAAAAAGGTAATTTTTTGAGTCCACAAGAATAAAATCTATAAAATATAAGAGAATCAATTATTTAATTCTCATGAGAATTTGTTTCTAATTGAAATTTTTTCTCTCTCTTTATATATATATATTTAAGGATAGTATATCTTGTAAAATAGTGAAAGGTATCTCAAGTAACTGTTCAGAGATCAAAGTCCAGTTCACTGGTTATCTCCTTATTGATGTAGTTGTGTATATACATGAACCATTTAAAGGACATGAAAGATCCATTTTTGTTCTTGATAAGAGAAGACAAAGTTGAATCTAACATTCTAGGAAATAAGAAAGTGTTACACCCCAAAAGTTTCTAAGTTTAGATTAGATCTTGAAAAGTTCATAAAGATGTTAGTCTGCAAAATATTTGATATATGGACCGTAGAAGTTTTCACGGACCGTAGATTTGTCTGTAAAACTAGACCTCAGAACTCAGGAAAACTATGACTTGTACGGATCATAGATCATTCCCATTGACCGTAGAAGCTCGCGTAGAACCAACCTTGAGAAATCCAAAATTTTCACCTATTTTCTATGGAAACTTTATGGCCCGTAGATTGTTCTATAGTCCGTAGAAGGCGTCCATATATGACCTCCGACCATTTTTAATTCAGGGTCATTTTGATATATTCCCACTCCTTTAATTTTTAGCATATTCTAAGTGGATTAAGAGATTTTTATAAGCCTAAAACCTCTTTTTCAAGCACAAGACCCAAAATTTGATTTCTTCTTTCTAAAGGTTCCTCTCAAGCAAGAATTAGGGGTTTTCACCTTCAAGTCTCCATTCCAAGATTCAAGATAGTGACTTTAACTACATTTATGTGGGGCTTCATCAATGTGTTTCCTTTCATCCATTGAGTCCCAAAAAGCCCTCAGATTTCCAAATTTATGATCTCTCTATTATCTAGGGTTTCCTTGTTTTGGGTATTTAATGCAATTCAATTTCTCTTTCATGATTAGTCTTTAATTGCATGTTTTGCTAATAATTCCATGATTTAAATGGTGTTTCCATGAACCCACATTATGTACGTATTTTCGAGATTTAGAATTATGTAATTTCAGAATGTATGCTTTCAGATTATTAGTTTTCATGATTTTAGATACTTTCACATAAAGTGTCTTCAGTATTAACAAAAAACTATTAGTTTAAATCATGATTCATGAGCTACTTAGTTTATCAGGTTATTAGTATAAGTCACTATTATCATTTTATTATTGTCTTTGGTTATTTGCATGTTTCCATGGGAGTTTTACTTAGGATCGAGCAGAGTTAGAGATGAAGGCTAACGTTCAACGTCCGCTGGGTTCTTTAGAAGCAATCCCTAAGTTCCAGAACTACATGTCACCAAAGGATTTAAGTTGTCTCCCTTCAGTTGAGGCAAACTCCCTAGTCTTTATGAACATTAGCTTAATAGATCCACATTAGCTCAGATCAACCTTTATACCTTGGCAAAGTATATTGGGCCCTTTTGATGGGGTCATGTAGTAACTAATATGCTTATCTGTCTATTAGTAGTACCTCCAATAATTCAGTCATTTCAGATCATTGTATGGGAAAATAGTATTAACATATTTCATGTTATTTATTTGGTCAATGCATAATGTCTTTTCCATTCAACACATTCAATATTTTTGTTTATCCTACACACTCAGAACATTCAACATATTGAGCGTTTAATAACATTTCACTTCCCACTAAAGTTTTAATCTTTTTTGGCAAAATGAAAATATACTATAGATGTTTAGCAGGGAGGAAGTGGCGACAAAAGCAACGAGGGCAACGAAAGGAGGAGCTAGCGCCAACAGTGGGGGTTATATGAAAGGCATCATTGCAGTTGTAGCATCGGTAAGAACGAAGGTTACCGACGTTGGATGGGTGGCCTCTGTCGACTTGACAAACTTTTGGTGTCCTCTTGCTCGGTTTTCTTGAGGCACTACTAATATTTTCTTATTTTATTTTTGCAATAGAGTTAAAGAATGTCTATTTAAATTGTTTTGTTCACGAACAAGTGGAATAAATGATCATTATTATAATTTTCTATAAAAAATTATGTCATAAATATTAGAGTTAAGGTCAAAAATATATTTAAAATTTATTCTAATTTATTTAATGATTTGCGAAACATATCTTTGACTAGATTAATTTTTTTTAAAACTATTCTATTTTATTTAATGGCTTGCAAAACATGTCTTTGACTAGATTACAGGTGCATTTGGCATGAAGGAACATGGTTTTCATGGAAAATATTTTCCTAGAAAATGTTTTATAGGAAAATAAGTTTGCTTTTAACTTATTTTCTCATGGTTGTTTGGTGAGTGAAAAAAAAATTTTAGAAAATATTTTCTAGTGTATGATTGGTGAATGAAAAACATTTTTTAGAAAATAAGTTTATTTTTGGCTAGAGAGTAGAAAGTACTTTTTTAGAAAATAGTTTCTAACCTTAAAATAAAGCCCGATAATTGATCTGACACCTGCGCCGACTCTCGATTCGAAACTTGACCCCTACTCCCGACACGAGACCTGCTATTTAAACTGGAACACGAACCATACCATGACCCGAATACGGGTACGATCCAAAGACCCAATCCAAGACCTAACCCATCTAGAGACCTGACATTCAAATTATTATATAATCTCGACATTCGAACTTGATTTCAACCCGAGACCCGATCCTGATCCCAAGCTTAACCCAAGACCCAACCCTGACTCCCGACCCCAACATCCAACTTTAGATCCAACTGTTGAAACGAATCTGACCATGACACTCTATCCGACTCAACACCCAACCCAAGATTCGACCCCGAACTTTGACCCTGAACTTGACCCAACCCCGATCTTGACACCTGACTTCAGACCTGAGAACCAAACACAACCTTGATCCCGACTTGAAAAGCCAACCTGATACCCAAACTCAATATTTGACCGCGACCCTGGTCTGAGACTCGACCTCAACACCGACCCCGATCTCCACCTTGACCCTAACCCAAGACCCAACCTCGACTCCCGACCCTAACATACAACTCAAGATCTAACTTTTGAAAAGAAATCCGAGCTTGACACCCAACCTAAGATTTGAACCCTGACTCTAACATGGTACCTGAACTAGACTTGACCCCAACCATGAAACCCGACCTAAGACTCTATATACTGAACATCACCTCGATCCTAAATCTAACCAAGACACCAGACCTCGACCTTTAGACTCGATCCTGACCCCGACCCAAGATTCAAATTGACCTGAGACCCAACCCTGATCCTTAAACCTGAGATCCAACTTGAGACATCGACACCTGACTCGAGAACCGACCTCAACCCAAACACATGTCCTGAGACCCGCTTCCAAATTTTACCTGACCTAGACCCGAGACCTGACCTAAGACTTGACCTAAACCGATATCCGACCCTGATGGAGGCCCAAGACCCAACCCTAACCTGAAACCCAACCTCAACTCGAGACCCAACACCTATCTCGAGAACCTTTTTAAGACCTTACCCCAACCTCGACCTTGAGACCAGACCCTTTAACCTAATCCCAACCTGAGACTTGACCCACTCATGACCCCCAACGTCGAGACTCGATCCTGACACTCGATCCAAAATTCAACTACTAATTGTAACTCGAGACCTGACCTGGGTTAATTCAAAACTTAGTAGTTGGGTCTAGAGTTAAGGTCGAGAGTCCGGTCTTGAATTAAGAATCAGGAGTCGGATCTAGTATTAGTATTGGAAATCGTACTCGAGACTTAAGTTAGGATAAAAAGTAGAGGTGTGAGTTCAAAATGATTTTAAAAATTGTCTTCCTTACTTGTTTAAGGGAAGCCATTTTCCTTAAATTTGAGAAAAATTATTTGATTTGGAAAACATTTTCAAAATATTTAAGTCAACTAAACATGAGAAAATTGAAAAACATTTTCCTTAATACAAAACACACCTTACATGTTTGTCTAGAAATGATTGTATGAGCGTTTGTCCATATAATCTCCGTCCACCTAGCATATATGAAGACTATATAATGGCATATTAATTTTTAAATTATATTTTGAACTCTCCCATTTCAAGTCATAGATATCGATGTCACGACACAAACAAGATCATGGCTAAGTAGGTGGAGAAGAAGATGATGAATGTCACACTTAATATAAATTAATTTATACGGTGATAATTTTAACCATTAAACTTAAATTTTTAAACTTATATTAATTTATTTATATTTTCCACAATGAAATTATTTTTTCATGTTGAGTGTCATGTGACATCACGTTTAAACAAAAGAGAGTGTGCTCACATCATCAGAAATAAGTCAAGGAATGTTTCTATCTCGATCCAAAAATGGACGTGATGACACTCATCTACTCCCACCAAGACAAGTCAGCCTTAGATCTATCGATACAAAAGAAAAGAGGATAATAAATCAGCATTAGCAGAAGTGCGGAAAACTTAGCCAACATCATAAACACCCCCAAAATCTGGTTGTCACGTGTACAAGCCTCTATATACAAAATATGGAATTGAACGATAAATACAAGTCTCAATGCCTTTGTTTCTCGAATAGAAGAAAAAACATAAAGTATGGAACAAAGGGCCCACCAAAATGACAAGCAGCTACCTCTCAATGTATCATCTAAAAGCCTCAGAGAAAGATGAAGGAGAATGATCACACGGGTCCGGGCTCGGAACCTATAAAAGTATAGAAACAAGGAGAGAGTACCAAACAACACAATTCTCAGCAAGCAACCCACTAAATAAGATAAAACTAAGCTAGAATACAAGTACTCCTTTCATCCCAACCGAACCGCCTCAACTACAACCTGCATAGAAATCAGCCCAACCTAATAGTTTACAATACACAAGTCACATGTCTTAACAATACACAAGTGTCATAGTCCAACAATCACAGTTCAATAATGAAAAAGTATCAAATATGTCAATCATAAGTATAAAGAGATCAATCACAAGTGTCAAGTTCATCAAATCACAATAACCAAACAGTTGTCGGAACCATTTCCCATTGGCACAATATCACTTGCCAGAACCATTTCTGATCGGCTTTATATAATGTCACTTGTTGGAACCATTTACCATCGGCATAATATCACTCTTCGAAACCATTTTCCATTGGATTAATATTACTAGCCGAAACCATTTCTCATCAGCTTTATATAATGTCACTTACTGGAACCATTTCCCATCGCACAATTTCACTAGCCGGAACCATTTCTCATTGGATTTATTACCACATGTCTCATCACAACTCACAAAAATCAATGCAAATAGGCAATTTCATGCCATAAGGAAGAGACAATAGACTCAAGCAACACAAGTCTACAATAATTCCATCAAAGCATTTCATCAATTAACTAGGATCAACATCAAGGTGATTCACCAAAACACAACTATCAACACATTGCCCTTTTTTGAATCCCCTTTTCGTTTATTAAGATCAAGAAAGTGGAGTAATTGAATCCATCAATTTATTCCCATTAATCCTGAACACATATAATGAAGGGAAATACAAGATTATACATGCTTTACAAGGTTTAGAAGTTCACTTACCTTAATTCAATCAAAAGTCAATCCAAGACTTGTGATTTTCCTTTCCAAACAATGTCCAAATCCACACAACCTGATCAAACAATTAATCAAATTAAGATTCTGGAAATAACATCCATATCATACACTTTGAAAAATGGGTCAAATCAACTCAAAAACCCAATTCTAAAAAGAGGTTTGAATCCAAAAATCTTTTCTTGGAAACGATACCCAAGGCATATGAAACTCATTGGTGAAAACAATTTCGAAAAAGAAGTAAAAATCAGTTCAGGATCACCATTTTACCTTAGAATTCATGTTTTTGAAAAACCGTTCACGTTGTCAATCAAAATCCCAAATTTTGATGTTAAAAACCACGTTTGATAATAGGGAATTGATGTTTTAGAGTCACAAAGACTTTACCCAAATGATTCACTATGAAAAATCTCTTTAAGAATTGCAACCAACGATTTTCCAAAACTCAAAATAAGGGAAAATTGGGCAAAACTCTGAAATTGCAGGCCAAAACCCTCTCAATTATTACTTTGGTGAACCTAGGGTCAATAACACTATCATTATGATTGAGTTACCGCAAAAATTAGGCCTCTCACTTTCGCGAGGCTGCCTTCGCTAACGTAAAAATTGCAAAAGTGATGGGATCTTCGTGAATGGAAGAGTCAGGGGAACTTGATTCTTCGCGAACATGACTAGATCCCTACTAAAGCAACGTTCGTGAAAGCGAGCTGTTCCTTGCTAAAGCAAAGCATACCAGTATCAGTGAGCCAGCCAACTCTCATTCATCAAAAATACCCTCAAGATTTGTTCGGAACCTCGTACACACAAACAAAATATTTAACTTGACTAAATTCGATGTTTCGGACTTAATGGAACCATTGAAAGATGAATCCAATGTCTCCTTGACCCTAAATTTGAGAAAATCATAAGGAACAAACATAACGTCTAAAATGCAAAATTAAACTCATGACCTTAGAAAATTCATCCACCACTTCCTCTAGGCCAAAAATCATCCCCTAAATCCAATTGAACTATATAAATTCGATTCGAGCATTCGAACGTGAAATGTTGACCAAAGTCAACTCAAAGGCTAAAATTTCCACTTAAGACCTCAATTCCACCAAAAGACTCCAAAATTGAAACCGACAACCCCTAGACCAATTTACACATCACGTGACTGATGAAATTGATAGAATTCCATTTCGAGACTCAAAACTCCAAACGAAATTGAAAATTACTTTTATCAACTTTAGCCTTCCAAATATAAAAAACTTTCATAATTCACAACTTCTTACTCAAAGCTCGAAAACAATTTCAAAATCCATTCAAAATTGACTCGGGGTCAATATTAAGAATGGTAAAATGATAATTTTTCAAAAATAACCTTTCAAGTAATTATATTATCCACTACTAAATACCGTGTTCTTCCTTGAATAAAAAGTCAAAAAAGTACCTAAAGTGTCTAAAAGCTGGGGATATATGGCACTCATCTCAGACTCCATCTCCCAAGTCGCCTCACCAACTGAACAATGCTTCCACTGCACTTTTAGTGAAGTAATCACCTTGATCCTATGCTTCTGGATCTGCCTATCCAAGTTAGCTATAGGCTCCTCCTCACATGAAAAGTATGGACCCAACACAACAAATCAAGAGAAAGCACATGAGATTCCTCCGACACGTAATTCCAAAGCATGGAGACATGAAATATTGGATGCACAACTAACAAGTTTGGTGGAAAGTTCAACTTATAGGCCACTTTTCCTACTCAGCTCATAATCTTAAAAGAACCAATGAATCTACGACTTAGCTTTCCTTTCTTCCCTAACCTCCTCACACCCTTCATGGGTCACACTTAGAGCCAAACATGATCACCCTCCATACACACTAAGGCTGGAACTCTCATGTTTGCATATCTCTTCTAACGACTCTAGGTTGTCAACAGTCTACCCTGAAT
>JAJOOO010022332.1:0-13615 GCA_029582685.1 Solanum piurae
AACTCATTTTTATCATCTTCGTTATAAAGCATAGGCTTTACTCTAATGATGATACTGGGGTCTTTAAGTATCAAAGTTGCCCGTTCTTGATTCTTTTCCTATTTTTCTAATGGATTTTCACTATATGATTTTTGTAGATTTTCTTTAATATGTTCAAGATTAAGACATTTACATGTGAATTTTCTTTGATTCTCTAAGTATTTTCTCTTGTAATTTCCATTGTCTTTTTCAAGGCTTTATGGATTTTGTTTTCTTGGGACTTTGATAAAATGTCCGCAAGGGGTCTTAAGCCTTATCATATATAAAGTCTGATGATAATCCTGAAATTATTGAAGAAAATCAGTTCCTAATAATAAATCAGTTTCCAATTTATCATAGGCAAATATTTTATTAATAGAAACAAATTTTATCCTAAAATTATTTCTACCTTTTCTTTTGACTGAGATAGTCGTTCTTTATTTCCTGTAATTCCAATCATTGATATGTTATTTTTATTGTTATCCCATTCTTTTATTAAAAAAGATTTTGCCAAACTGGCTTCAGATCCATTGTCAATTTGACAACAGGTTGTTAATTTTGATTCATAGAAAGTTATCTCTATGAAAACTGATACCCTAAAAGATATTTCTTTAGGCCTTTTTATATTTTTGGTATGAAACAAGTTTCATCTTTATAACTTATTTCTATTCCATTTTTTCCTATACTATAGTCTCCTAGACTATTAAGGAACAAATTTTCTAATATGAGATTATGATCACCTTCTTGATTTGTGATAGAACAGGATGCTGTTATTCTTATTGTGTCTAGTTGTATCGGCAAGTCTACCATTTTTATACAACTAAAATTATTTCCTTCAAAAGATTTATAGGTATAAGAAGTACCTTCATATATTGGTAATCCGTCCAATAAAATACCTTTGACATGTTTGACAGTTGCTCCTGTTTGTATCAAGATTTCTTGTTTTTTCCATTCACTTTCATTAAAGATTCGTCCTGCAATTCTAGTGATATTAGGAATTTCAAGAATCCTCTTTATGTATTTATTAGATATACTCTTTTTTATGGAATTTCTCCCGTATTCTATCGAGAGTCTCGGATTGCTTCCTGAGATTCCTATTTCTTGTGTTTTTCCAAAATGAATTTCATATTCATCTGGAATTTGTGCTTGTTGAATTTGTGCTTCTACAATTCTTGCTATTCCTGCGCATTCTTGATCTATTTCTATCATTTCTTTATTTTTATATACATTTCCATAATTGGAATTTGTTACTGTGTATAATGCTTGGTAATATATGCTCATGATATGATTACCTGGTTTGAAGAGGTCGTTTCTTTTGACCTGAAAATGCAAGCTTAACGCATCATTAAAATCTGCATCTTTTAATGAAATACAGTATTTTGGATAATATGTAAATAGAAGTTTTGTATAGGCTAAATTACCCTCAATTATGCCAAGATTTCCTTCTCTTGCATTTATAAATTTTTCATCTGAAAGGTTGATGATTATAAGACAATTAATTCTTTCTTTAAAAGTCGATTTAACTAATATTTAAATTTCTCCTAAATGAACGTAATTCACTTTCTTTCTTTTCTTTTTGGGAATTTTCGAAGGATTTGCTCTATCATTGGTTTAGTTAACAAGTTTAATTTATGTCTTCCTGTTGTTTGGGTAATTTCTATTACCTTTTCTACTTCCTGATATTCATGATAGGAAATTTTATGTCTTGCAAACATTCTTTGCATTTTGTTAAATATATTGTCTTTTATTTTGAGATTTAATTTTAATCCTTGGATTTTCTTTAGTAATTCCCCATCAAAAGTTGCTTTTAGGGCGTAACCCCTATAATCTTCTTCAGTTTCTAAATTGTGAACTGAATCGTCGTCTTCTTTTTGTATTTCTTTACTCATTTTATTCAGATTCTTCTGAACTGGTTGAGTATTCCTCATATAATTCTTCGTAAAAGTCGTCACTTTGTATAGATTTTATTGATTCGAGATCTGAATAAATTTCTATTCTATCAATTTTTGATATTCTTACTTTTTTCTTGTTACATTTGTAACTTTTGTGACCTTCTTCACCATAGTTATAACATTTGCATTTTTCTGCTGGTTTTGATCTTTTAAAATTATTTTTCTTTCTATAATACCTTTTTTTTAGGTATATAGTTTTGTTTAGATATGTTTTTTCTTTTAATTAAGCCTTTCTTAATATTTTTTCTCCTTTTGTAAGGTTTATCATTGCACCCCCATTGGGTTGCTGCATTTGTATCTAAACAATAAATTTGGGTGTTTATTCTTTTGGCTTTTCTCTGTATGTTGTGTTCCATACAAGGTTGTCCAAGTCTGTTATTAAGAAATGATATTCTTTGTCCAAGAGTATCTCCTTCTATATTTTCTTTTATGTATTCTTCTCTGAAATATTTGGCACAAAAGCCTGGTAGTTTTTTATCGTATTTTTCAAGATATGGGTGCATTTCTTTGCTACTATCAAATATTTTATAGTAATATTCTTCGAATTCACAAGTGTATTCCTGAATATAACTCATTTTGCAGATTTGGAATTTCTCTAATTGCTGTCTTGCAATTACCCTTTCCTTTTCTCTATTCTTGGTGGGAGTTCCTTCTCCACCTAGAAATTCGTTTCCTATGTATTGTACAATGTTGTTTATTCCTTCTTGGAGGGATTTTGTAAATCCTTTTAGAATGTTATTTTTGATGATTTCTCTTGCATCATCTGACAATCCTGTGTACCAGTTACTTACTTTCCCAGTGAAAGTGTTTATCATAATTGTATGTTTTTCTTCATCAGAATAATTTACTCATTTCCCTAGTAAGAAGAAGAGAAATATATTTTGTGCCCATATATCTAGATCTATTTCTGGTTCTCTTTTACAATTTAGATCTAAGAACTGGGTTGATCCTGCATCCCCCGATGGGAGTCTATTGGACATGTATTTGGATTTGTTATTGTTGTGGTATTGACTTACAAAGTCTTTATTCTTTTTTGCTTTGGGTGCAATTTTTTTCTCTATATCGGATTGTTCTTCTTTTATGGATTTGGATCCATCCCCTATTTCAAATTTTCCTTGGGGTCCTCCTGTATCTCCTTTGTTCATTAGAACTTTTAATTTTTAATCTGATAGATCAAGGTCTTCCATTGCATAAACTAGTTCATATAGTTCATTTATTTTGTTCAGGGTTTTTTCCCGTTACTATTTCTTCTATTTTTGTAGGCTCTATTTCTAGACAGTCATTTCAAGAATGTTCTATTTCTTCATTTTGTATTTTCAAAAATTCTTGGATGAGTTTCTCATCAAGGCTTCCTTTTTTATATGAACTTTTATTTATGAATTTCTCAACTAGAATTCCATTTATGTATTTTTGACTAACTCTTTTGTCAAATTTTTCTGTTTTTTCTATCATATTAGTTATTCTTCCTGGAATATTTTCTTTAAGGGAATTTACTTCGATTTTTATTATCTTTAACCTTAAAGCTATTTGTTTATGACTTTCTACTAAGTCATTTAGTCGATCTATAATTTATTTTAAGCTCATTTTATTCAGAGAAATAATAATCAGATGTATTAATATCATCTCTTACGATTTCTTCGATATCGAATAATATATATTCCATTGGAAACTCTTCTCGATATATTTCATCTAATATGAGTTGAATAATGTTTTCTTTTAAATCTTTATTTAAATTAATTACCTTTAGTATGGTTACTATGGTTTTTTCATCTAAATACCATAAAGGTTTTATCATATTTTAATTTATTTTCATGGCTGTAATACCATTATTGTTCGGTTGTCACGGACAGGGTATGCGGAATTTATAACTATAAGCAGGTTATGTTGTATACATAACATTTATTTTTAATATGCCTTTGGCATTTTTATATTCAAAATATTCTTGAATTCTATGCATTTTCATTTCATGAATTGCTACTATGATCCTTGTAGATCTTAGGCTAGCATACAAATATGCTTGTTCCATTTCTGGAATTGCTTTATCAAAATGATATAATTCTATGTGGTGTCTCCACGCTCTTCTTCTTACAAGATGTAAGTGATATTGAAGATCCTTTAACATATTTGTATGCTATTAGCATGTATAATAGACATATTTTTAAACATGTTATTATGTAGATGCAATCAATATATTTAATTTCCCTGTAGGTACTAAGTATTCTTTCTATGTGGAGGCATCTGTTTGTAAAATCAGATTATCCTTTTCATCAGGCAATCTAAGTAAGAATTGTTGAAGCAGAAATTCAGCAAGCACAAATTCCAGATGAATATGAAATTCATTTTGGAAAAACACAAGAAATAGGAAGCTCAGGAAGCAATCCGAGACTCTCGATAGAATACGGGAGAAATTCCATAAAAAAGAGTATATCTAATAAATACATAAAGAGGATTCTTGAAATTCCTAATAGCACTAGAATTGCAGGACGAATCTTTAATGAAAGTGAATGGAAAAACAAGAAATCTTGATACAAACAGGAGCAACTGCCAACCATGTCAAGGGTTTTTTATTGGACGGATTACCAATATATGAAGGTACTCCTTATACCTATAAAACTTTTGAAGGAAATAATTTTAGTTGTATAAAAATGGTAGACTTGCCGATACAACTAGACACAATAAGAATAACAACATCCTGTTATATCACAAATCATGAAGGTGATCATCATCTAATATTAGGAACTTTGTTCCTTAATAGTCTAGGAGGCTATAGTATAGGAAACAATGGAATAGAAATAAGTTATAAAGATGAAACTTGTTTCATACCAAAAATATAAAAATGCCTATAACTTTCTATGATTCAAAATTAACAACCTGTTGTAAAATTGACAATGTATCTGAAGCCAGTTTGGCAAAATCTTTTTTAATAAAAGAATGGGATAACAATAAAAATAACATATCAATGATTGGAATTACAGGAAATAAAGAACGACTATCTCAGTCAAAAGAAAAGGTAGAAATAATTTTAGGATAAAAAATTGTTTCTATTAATAAAATATTTGCCTATGATAAATTGGAAACTGATTTATTATTAGGAACTGATTTTCTTCAATAATTTCAGGATTATCATCAGACTTTATATATGATAAGGCTTAAGACCCCTTGCGGACATTTTATCAAAGTCCCAAGAAAACAAAATCCATAAAGCCTTGAAAAAGACAATGGAAATTACAAGAGAAAATACTTAGAGAATCAAAGAAAATTCACATGTAAATGTCTTAATCTTGAACAGATTAAAGAAAATCTACAAAAATCATATAGTGAAAATCCATTAGAAAAATAGGAAAAGAATCAAGAACGGGCAACTTTGATACTTAAAGACCCCAGTATCATCATTAGAGTAAAGCCTATGCTTTATAACGAAGATGATAAAAATGAGTTTAGACTCCAACTAAAAGAACTAATCAACCTAAAACTAATTAGGATGAGTAGAAGTCTTTTAACAACGTTTAGCACGCCTAACGGACATTATGAATTGATAGTTATGCCATTTGGATTAAAAAATGACCCACAAATCTTTCAAAGAAAGACGGATAATATATTTTCTGAAAAAGAATTTCTAATCGTCTATATAGATGATTTACTGATATGTTCTAAAACATATCAAGAACACCTAACACATCTGAAAGAATTTTAAGAATTTTGTTTAAAAAATGGAATTATTCTAAGCCAAAAAAAGGCAGAAATAAACAAAAATGAAATAGAATTCTTAGGAATGATTATTTTAAAAAATGGAATTGAGCTCCAAACTCACATATCAAAGAAGATTGTGGAATTTCCTGATAAATTAGCAACTAAACAGGAAATACAAAATTTTTTAGGATGTCTAAATTATGCAGGTGAATTTATTCTAGATCTAGCAAAGAAAATGAATATATTGCAGAAATTAATAAGAAAATCCAATAGACTTGGATGGTCTGAAGAACACACGCAATGTGTTAAAAATCTCAAAGAAGAATGTGCAAAGTTACCAAAACTTAGATTGCCTGATGAAAAGGATAATCTGATTTTACAAATAGATGCCTCCGACTATCATTGAGGAGCATTATTACAAACCAATTTAACTGAAATCTGTAGATATACCAACGGTACATTTAACGAAGCCGAGGTAAGATATTCAACAAATGAAAAAGAGCTATTAGACATTGTTAGGGGAATAAGAAAATTTTCAAATTTTCTTTTGCCTAAACAATTTACTATCAGAACTGACATTACTTAGGTATCAGGTTTGATATTCAATAAACTCCCGTCCGAACCTCAATACAGGAGATTACATCGATGGCATATATTATTGTCATTTTATTCTTTCAAAATAGAATATATTAAAGGAAGTGACAATTTTCTTGCAGATTTCGTCTCAAGAAATGTCCAATATGGACAATCAAACTAAAATCTTGGTTAACAGAATTTATGAAAAGATGCAAAATATGGAGAAATCCATAGATGATAAAAGCAAAAAGCTATTCAAAATTCGTAATGAATTAGCAAGCTTGTCAGAACAGGCAAGAATGATGCAGTATGGAATACAACAACTCAATACTGAACAAGATGAAAACATGAGTGAATTTTTACTCGTGTGAACATTTGGACACTTGTCCAAAAAGTAATTCAAATCCTAAAGGAAATATTACTCCCAACAAAGTGGCAGGAGATGTTCCACTAGCACCTAGTGCCAAAAACATCTCATCGGTAAGCATGGATATGCGGATACCAGAGTCTAAAGACAAAGATAAAAGCCAAGCAACTGTTGCCAATTCTTTGAAACAAGAAAATAGCACATCATCAACAAAAGTTGAAAAAATTATCTCTGGGAAACCAGAAAGTAGTTCTAACAAGGTTCCATCTGGAACAAAAGTTTTTTCATCATTTCAGGTTGGAAAACAAAATCCAGAGGAGGAAGAATATTTTGCCTTTACAAGATATATTTACAACCTCCCTGAACAAAGCGGAGAAACGTTCGGAGTTTTAGGAACAACTAGTTTGTTTCCAAGAATTTCCATATTTCTGAATGGATCTCCGGGTTTCACAACCCAGTTATTTGAATTTGGATACTTAGACCGAGTTTACACTAAACCAGATTTACAAGAAATATCCAAGTTACCAGAATAACTAAGAAATTCAGTCAAAAGCTATGCACAAGGAGGAGGAGTCTACTGTAGATTCTTTAGCATTAGCATGGAAAGCAAAGACTTGTAATTATTTTTTCCAACAATAAACTATATCACGGTGGAAAAATTAAGAGACTTTAATATCAAAGCAACATGTGTTGAACTTACACATCTAAATAAAAAATGGATACAAACAAGACGAACATTGGAAATTAAAGCATTATATTTTATTCTCAAGCATTTTTACAACGAAGATTTCAAAGTCCTAGACCATGATCATGATTGGGTCTTGATGACTAAGGGTAAATCAAAATAAAATATATTGAAAGAAAAAATCAATGATATAGAGGTTCACAAATTGGAAGCAACGGAAGAGACATGGAAGCTTGCTTGCAAGTTTCTAGACCACAAATATTCAGTGCCTGAAGATGGATTTGAGTAAAGTCACATCCAAACAACTGTAAAAACAAAACAACAAAGATGTAGACAGCCAAAAAAGACAAAGCTAAAGACGTAAGCACTTACGTCTTGAAGAAAGAAACAAAAGAGAAAAGGAATGTTATCTTATCTCTTTTTCAACTTTATCTCTTTAGTCAAAAAGAGAAATCAAATCATGTCGGCCATCAACATCTTCTCAACGATGATTAAAGGACGAAAGAAGAAATATCAAAGTTTTGAGGGAAGTCCCTACAAAACAACAATATAATATTTAGTCCGTCCTTGTATCTATAAAAGGAGAAGGAAAACGCTCGAATAGGTAGACTACTCTTTCTTTAAGATATCCATTAGAGAAAAATGTTAGGTACCTCTGAGCGTGAGTAAGAACTTCTCTAGCCAGGGAAAAGTATTTCTTATTATGTCTTGATTATAGGTAACATATAATATAGTTTGTATGAAAAATATTATTATGAAGTAAACAGTTTCGTTTATATACCTCTCTTCTCTTAGTTTTACGAATAGTCTGAAAGGAAGGTTGCGATCTTCAGCCCTAAGGAGGAACAGTTAGGAAGTAGCCGTGGGACTGCGGTCATAAAGGCGAAAAAACTGTTCATAGCCTGAAGGAGAACTGCTGCGATGGTGATAAGGACTGTCCAAAAATAAAAAGAAGGAAGGTATACACACAAAACTCTGTATTTTGTAGTAATTATTTTTAAACAAACTATATTCATATTTTATAATATATTCAGACATAGAAAGAATACCTAGTACGTACAGGGAAATTAAATATATTGATTGCATCTAAATAATAACATGTTTAAAAATCTGTCTATTATACATGCTAATAGCATAAAAATATGTTAAAGGATCTTCAATATCACTTACATATTATAAGAAGATCGTGGAGACACCACATAGCATTATATCATTTTGATAAAGCAAATCCAGAAATGGAACAAGCATATTTGCATGCTAGCCTAAGATCTTCAAGGATCATAGTAGCAATTCATGAAATGAAAATGCATAGAATTCAAGAATATTTTGAATATAAAAATGCCAAATGCATATTAAAAATAAATGTTCTGTATACAACATAACCTGCTTATAGTTATAAATTCCGCATACCCTGTCCGTGACAACCGAACAATAATGGTATTAGAATAAATTAAAATATGATAAAACCTTTATGGTATTTAGATGAAAAAACCTTAGTAACCATACTAAAGGTAATTAATTTAAATAAAGATTTAAAAGAAAAAATTATTCAACTCATATTAGATGAAATATATCGAGAAGAGTTCCGAATGGAATATATATTATTCGATATCAAAGAAATCGTAAGAGATGATATGAATACATCTGATTATTATTTCTCTGAATAAAATGATCTTAAAAGAAGTTATAGATCTACTATATGACTTAGTAGAAAGGCATACACAAATAGCTTTAAGGTTAAAGCTAATAGAAATCGAAATAAATTCCCTTAAAGAAAATATTCCAAGAAGAATAACTAATATGATAGAAAAAAATAGAAAAATTTGACAAAAGAGTTAGTCAAAAATACATAAATGGAATTCTAGTTGAGAAATTCATAATTAAAAGTTTATATAATAAAGGAAGCCTTGATGCGAAACTCATCCAAGAATTTTTGAAAAAACAAAATGAAGAAATAGAACATTCTAGAAATGACTGTCTAGAAATAGAGCCTACAAAACATTCTTATTGTTATAAATTCTGCATACCCTGTCTGTGACAGCCGAACAATAATGGTATCAGAACCATGAAAATAAATTAAAATATGATAAAACCTTTATGATATTTAGATAAAAAAAACCTTAGTAGCCATACTAAAAGTGATTAATTTAAATATAGATTTAAAATAAAAAATTATTCAACTCATATTAGATCAAATATATCGAGAAGAGTTCCCAATGGAATATATATTATTCGATATCGAAGAAATAGTAAGAGATGATATTAATACATCTGATTATTATTTCTCTGAATAAAATGAGCTTAAAAGAAGTTATAGATATACTAAATGACTTAGTAGAAAGTCATAAACAAATAGCTTTAAGGTTAAAGCTAACAGAAATCGAAATAAATCCCTTAAAGAAAATATTCCAGTAACAATAACTAATATGATAGAAAAAACAGAAATATTTGACAAAAGAGTTAGTCAAAAATACATAAATGGAATTCTAGTTGAGAAATTCATAAATAAAAGTTCATATAAAAAAGGAAGATTTGATGAGAAACTCATCCAAGAGTTTTTGAAAAAACAAAATGAAGAAATAGAACATTCTAGAAATGACTGTCTAGAAATAGAGCCTACAAAACCTGCTTATAGTTATAAATTCTGCATACCCTGTCTGTGACAGTCGAACAATAATGGTATCAGAGCCATGAAAATAAATTAAAATATGATAAAACCTTTATGATATTTAGATGAAGAAAAAACCTTAGTAACCATACTAAATGTAATTAATTTAAATAAAGATTTAAAAGAAAAAATTATTCAACTCATATTAGATCAAATATATCGAGAAGAGTTCCCAATGGTATATATATTATTCGATATCGAAGAAATAGTAAGAGATGATATGAATACATCTGATTATTATTTCTCTGAATAAAATGATCTTAAAAGAAGTTATAGATCTACTATATGACTTAGTAGAAAGTCATAAACAAATAACTTTAAGGTTAAAGCTAATAGAAATCGAAGTAAATTCCCTTAAAGAAAATATTCCAGGATGAATAACTAATATGATAGAAAAAACAGAAAAAATTGACAAAAGAGTTGGTAAAAAATACATAGATGGAATTCTAGTTGAAAAATTCATAAATAAAAGTTCATATTAAAAAGGAAGCCTTGATGAGAAACTCATCCAAGAATTTTTGAAAAAACAAAATGAAGAAATAGAACATTCTAGAAATAACTGTCTAGAAATAGAGCCTACAAAACCTGCTTATAGTTATAAATTTTGCATACCCTGTCTGTGACAGCCGAACAATAATGGTATCAAAGCCATGAAAATAAATTAAAATATGATAAAACCTTTATGATATTTAGATGAAAAAACCTTAGTAACCATACTAAAGGTAATTAATTTAAATAAAAAATTATTCAACTCATATTAGATGAAATATATCAAAAAGAGTTTCCAATGAAATATATATTATTCGATATCGAAGAAATAATAAAAAATGATATGAATATATCTGATTATTATTTCTCTGAATAAAATGAGCTTAAAAGAAGTTATAGATATACTAAATGACTTAGTAGAAAGTCATAAACAAATAGCTTTAAGGTTAAAGCTAATAGAAATGGAAATAAATTCCCTTAAAGAAAATATTCCAGTAAGAATAACTAATATGATTGAAAAAACAGAAAAATTTGACAAAAGAGTTAGTCAAAAATACATAAATGGAATTCTAGTTGAGAAATTCATAAATAAAAGTTCATATAAAAAAGGAAGCCTGGATGAGAAACTCATCCAAGAATTTTTGATAAAACAAAATGAAGAAATAGAACATTCTAGAAATGACTGTCTAGAAATATTAAAGTCTCTTAATTTTTCCACCGTGATATAGTTTATTGTTGGAAAAAATAATTGCAAGTCTTTGCTTTCCATGCTAATGCTAAAGAATCTGCAGTAGACTCCTTCTCCTTGTGCATAGCTTTTGACTGAATTTCTCAGTTGTTCTGGTAACTTGGATATTTCTTGTAAATCCGGTTTAGTGTAAACTCGGTCTAAGTATCCAAATTCAAATAATTGGGCTATGAAACCCCGCGATCCATTCGAAAATATGAAAATTCTTGGAAACAACTAGTTGTTCCTAAAATTCCGAACGTTTCTCCGCTTTGTTCAGGGATTTGTAAATATGTCTTGTAAAGGCAAGATATTCTTCCTCCTTTGGATTTTGTTTTCCAACCTGAAATGATGAAAAATCTTTTGTTCCAGATGGAATCTTGTTAGAACTACTTTATGGTTTCCCAGAGATAATATTTTCAACTTTTGTTGATGATGTGCTATTTTCTTCTTTCGAAGAATTGGCAACTGTTGCTTGGCTTTTACCTTTGTCTTTAGACTCTTGTAACGGCATATCCATGCTTACCGATGAGATGTTTTTGACACTAGGTGCTAGTGGGACATCTCCTGCCACTTTGTTGGGAGTAATATTCCCTTTAGGATTTGAATTACTTTTTGGACAAGTGTCCAAATGTTCACACAGGAGTAAAAATTCACTCATGTTTTCAGCTTGTTCAGTATTGAGTTGTTGTATTCCATAGTGCATCATTCTTGCCTGTTCTGACAAGCTTGCTAATTCATCACGAATTTTGAATAGCTTTTTGCTTTTATCATATATGGATTTCTCCACATTTTGCATTTATTCATAAATACTGTTAACCAAGATTTTAGTTTGATTGTCCATATTGGACATTTCTTGATAGGAAATCTGCAAGAAAATTGTCACTTCCTTTAATATATTCTATTTTGAAAGAATAAAATGACAATTACACTTGCCATCGATGTAATCTCCTGTACTGAGGTTCGGACGGTAGTTTATTGAATATCAAACCTGATACCTGAGTATTGTCAGTTCTGATAGTAAATTGTTTAGGCAAAAGAAAAGTTGAAAATTTTCTTATTCCCCTAACAATGGCTAATAGCTCTTTTTTATTTGTTGAATATCTTACCTCGGCTTCGTTAAATGTATCGCTGTTATATCTACAGATTTCATTTAAATCGGTTTGTAATAATGCTCCCAATGATAGACGGAGGCATCTGTTTGTAAAATCAGATTATCCTTTTCATCATGCAAGCTAAGTTTTGGTAACTTTGCATATTCTTCTTTAAAATTTTTAGCACATTGCGTGTGTTCTTCAGACCATCCAAGTCTATTGGATTTTCTTATTAATTTTTGCAATATATTCCTTTTCTTTGCTAGATCTAGAATAAATTCACCTGCATAATTTAGACATCCTGTTTAGTTGTTAATCTATCAGAAAATTCCACAATCTTCTTTGAGATGTGAGTTTGGATCTCAATTCCATTTTTTGAAATAAACATTCCTAAGAATTCTATTTCATTTTTGTTTATTTCTGCCTTTTTTTGGCTTAGAATAATTTCATTTTTAAAATAAATTTCTGAAAATTCTTTCAGATGTGTTAGGTGTTCTTGATATGTTTTAGAACATATTAGTACATCATCTATATAGATGATTAGAATTTTTTTTCAGAAAATATTTTATCCATCTTTCTTTGAAAGATTTGTGGGGCATTTTTTAATCCAAATGGCATACCTATCCATTCGTAATGTCCGTTAGGCGTGCTAAACGCTGTTAAAGGAATAGATTCCTATGCTAATTTTATCTGCCAAAATCCCCTTTTACAGTCAAATTTTGAAAAATACGTTTTTCCTTTTGCAAAGTTTATAAGATTATTTTTATTTGGGATAGAGTATCCATCAAATATACAATTTTTATTTAGCTCTTTGTAGTTTATCACCATTCGAGCTTTTCCTCGTTTTATTTCAGCATGGTTTCTTACCATAAATGCTGGACTACTATGAGGACTTCTACTCATCCTAATTAGTTTTAGGTTGATTAGTTCTTTTAGTTGGAGTCTAAACTCATTTTTATCATCTTCATTATAAAGCATAGGCTTTACTCTAATGATGATACTGGGGTCTTTAAGTATCAAAGTTGCCCGTTCTTGATTCTTTTCCTATTTTTCTAATGGATTTTCACTATATGATTTTTGTAGATTTTCTTTAATATGTTCAAGATTAAGACATTTACATGTGAATTTTCTTTGATTCTCTAAGTATTTTCTCTTGTAATTTCCATTGTCTTTTTCAAGGCTTTATGGATTTTGTTTTCTTGGGACTTTGATAAAATGTCCGCAAGGGGTCTTAAGCCTTATCATATATAAAGTCTGATGATAATCCTGAAATTATTGAAGAAAATCAGTTCCTAATAATAAATCAGTTTCCAATTTATCATAGGCAAATATTTTATTAATAGAAACAA
>JAJOOO010022333.1:0-11217 GCA_029582685.1 Solanum piurae
CCAACCCCACCCCCCAAAAAAAATTAAATTTATTTTAAAAAAATATTTTGAACTTCAAAATTTCATTTTTTCACTCCTACCCTCGACCCCCCCTCCACCCACCCATCCACCCACCCCCTACCAGCCGCCCACCCCCAAAAAAATAATTTTAAGTTTGTTTTTAAAAAATATTTTCAACTTCAAAATTTCATTTTTTCATCCCTAGCATCGACCCACCCCCCTACCAGCCCCCACCCACCCCCTAAAAATTAAACTTTCTCTCGAACAATTTACCCCGAATCAAGTCGGTTTCTCTGTAACACCAACAAGCATGCAAATAAGAACAACCTACGCTTTAGTCCATTCACTCTCTCGAGATGAACCCATGATAACCCAATACCCACAGGACATCAATTCAATAATCTTGGTTTTAAAACCTCTCTCGAGCAAGCCAAACACTCGAAGGTAGAACTGCATTTGCAACTACAATTTTTTAAATTGAACCACAATTACTGGTTGAAATCACTGTTAAACAACATTTAATCTAACAATTAGCAATACCCACAAGCTAAATCAACCCATAATCACATAATCACACCCCAAAAATTGGAGTTTTAGCTAGACATCATTAAAAGATAAAAATCATTACCAAACTGAGTTTCCATCAACTGAGGAAGATTAATTTCTTCTTTACAGAGGCCTAAATTAAAGAATCTCAAAGACCCACTTCCAATTTCTCAAAAATGGAAAACTTCAATTCTTCAAAGCTAAGGGAAAACTTGTCTCTATACTCAGAGTTCAAATATAAGATACTTGATCATGATAAAAGCCCCTAAACTTATTATTCAAAAACGTATTTATAGTCGCCAAAAATATGTTGTGAAGGACCAATCGACACAGTAAGTCGGGCTCGCCGATCAGCTCGGCAATCCGCCCTTTGGTCAGTTCCATTACCATTTTGCTTTGGCCTTCAGCATCCTCAAGTTCTGTAACTTTGGGCGATCCAACACTGCATCGCGGAACCACTCGCTGACTCGCCGACTGCTCGTTTCTCTCGCCAAATTGATTTTCTTCTTCAGGGCTTGGCACACTAGAACTTTAGGTGAGATAGTGGACATTCGGCGACTCACCAAAGGGACTTGGGGATCACCAGGCCTTCATTTTTTCGTTCTTTCAGTTTGCTTTGTTCATTTTTTCAAGTTAGTGTCCATGCTTTATTCCTCAATCCAAATACCTGGAATTCAAGGATTTTACATCAGTTATTGGCACCAAATGAGCATTTGAGGACACTAAATCTATCCAAATAAAGCCCTAAATGAATCCAAATCATGGACTCATCAACACCCAAAATTTAAACTTGTACTTATTCGCAAGTAAATCTCAAGTTTAGCAGTTCAAAAAGGATGTCTCAAACAGTGCTACACAAGACTCAATCATGAATGCACAAAAAAAGACTCAACTTACTCATGCAAGGATCAATTGTGAACTCAAAGATTCAAGTTGTCACTCACCATTATTAAAGATTGTCAAGCTCACAATACTAGCTTCAAATGCAATTTCAAGATCAACAAAGGTACTCAAATGCCCTCACACAAAGAATGATTCCATATTCACACACAATGGTTCAACAATTAATATCTCCGGAATCAACAACAACTCTCACGCTCACAAAGATGAACACATGAATTACTCCACCCATAGGTTTGCCCTTATTTTCCAATCAACGCTTGTTTCAGCTCCCTCAAAATAAAAAAGGTCTTTTCAAGGCTTGTAACGGGGCTGAGTGTAAATGTATGGTCATTTAGGCTTAGTGACTACTATCCTCATGAAATGTGGTGTGAACAGCACTTCCTTTCCTTTTCTTCTTCATTCTCATTCATGCTCCCCATTATTCATTTTCCATGAAACATTGGACACCCTATTTCTTTTCGTATCTTTATTTCAAAACTTTTTCATTCTGTTTCTTTTTCCTTTTTTTCTTTTTGTTTTTCTCTTTTTTTTTGTATGTAGGAGTTCCATCTTTTTCAAAACCATGGGTAGAGGGGAATTCCTTTACATTTCTTGATTTACCTTCTCTTTTCACCACACCCCCAACTTAGGCTTTTGGCCTAAGTTGGCTACTCAGACAAACCACACTTCATGAGGATTATCGGTGAAGGGATAAACAAAGGTCACAATTTTATTAAGTTTCTTCCAAGAAAAGGATAAGGCTCAAAAGGTGTTCAAGCAAAGATCACACACTCACAAGGTAGGCCACAAAAGAGGTATAATGTTAAATTGTTTCACTCTTTAAAATTGTTGCCTAAGATCATTTCAAGGGTTCATATCACTTGGTTAACCGGACCAACGGGGCAAATTCTAGGTATCATCACACATGGTCCACGGTAAGCTCATCACACAAGGCATTGACACCAATGTGAAACAAGACTCCACACTTTGTCTGGTGTGAAATGTTCATCACAAGAGACTCAATTTGATAATCGGCTAGTCAGAACGAGATGCAAAAAGTTCACATATTGTCTATGCAACTTCATTTGGCCTCATCGTAGCCGCACATTCACTTTTGTTCGATTATGAGCACTACTCAAGTCATCAATATTGATCAAGACCGATACTCAAATTTGCAAAAGAACAGCCAAATGCAAACACAATCAAGAGGTGGCACAATTTTTCGAAAAGGTCCAAAAATCATTTACATTAAATAAAGGAGCCACAAGCTAAACCAACCACAAAAACAGTGTCACAACACAAAATGTATCACAAAACCCAATGTATACAAGAAAATATCATCAAAAAAAGAGGTAGGTATGAGAATACCTCACCCCATCACAAACAAAAATCAATTTTTCCTCAAATGCAATAAAAATATCCAAAAAGTAAATAAAGAGGGACAAAGAAGGAGGTAAAGAGGGATCCTGTCTAAGCAGTCGCTCAATCTGTTGGGGCATCAATGCCCGGTGCATCACTCTGATCTTGGGCATCAGCTACCCGAGATCACATCAACTGTACCCGCTTCAGTAGGGTCAACCAAGGATGTATCTGCCAAAGAAGCCTGCACATCTGCATCTACCATGGCCTCCTCAGTCTTCGTAAGGCCCTCGTAAGTAACCTCCTCAACAACCACAAGCATCTCCTCATCTGTCTCATCCTCAGACTCGAGATCAGCTACATCCTCAGCTCGAACAACATCTCCAGTGGTAATCAGAGGCATATCTGACTCAATTGACACATCTGGGATCTCCACCATCCTAAAAATCATAGACATGTCGGTAGACTTCACCTGGTCCACATCTCTCCTCAGTGCAGCAATAGAGGCCTTTAGAGTCGTCACCTCCTCAGTGGCCCCTTGGCCACGCTCGCACACCACTATCCTAGCCTCAAGGGCATCAATGGTAGCGCTCAAAGGTGTCACAACATCAACTAGGGCTATCTGAATCATGCCCGAAATGGTGGTCTCAAGTCTGGCAGCATGACAATACGCAGAATGGGCTACCTGCCCCATCCGTAGTAATGCAGCCTAAGTGAGAGGGATTCGGGCCGCAGCAGTACCGGATCTGGGAGGCACAGGAGCAGTAGAGGAATTGGGAGTAATAGAAGGAGAAGCACTAGATGTACTTAAAGGCCCAGGGGCCGGAGTAGGCAATACTACCTCTGCAGGTAATTTTTGAGGATCAACAACCGGGGATATATTCACCGGGGCTGCCTCCTTCTTTTCCGCCTCATCTTTCAAGTACTCCGCCTCTATTCTCTGAATGTCGGTAGAAGATATGAGAATCACTTCCACATCCTTCTTCTCATCTCTAGGCACCCGAGCCTATCTGTACAGCTCGATGATCAACATCAGAAAGGGGAGGGAAGTCTGGCGCTGCTTGGCCCTCATAAGCATCTCCTGTGCAAAAATCATCCCCAAGTTCAACCTCATCTCATCAATGATGCAACCAAGACAGGCTGTTTTGACGTGGTGAATAATCGATTCATTCTGGGACGACATAATGGTACTGCTGATGAAGCCAAACCAATACCTCGCTGCTACATTGAGGTTCTTCTTTTCAATAGATGTCCCAACCTCAAGCCACTTGGGAGTACAATCTGATATCAGAGGGGCCAACCATTTTTTCATGTTCTATAGTGTTTTTGTCCTGATCATGTGCTGACAGTCATCGTCAATATCACTTGAGCACTCCAGGACTACATTGATGGCATCACTATCACACTTTACCTTTCTACCTCTGACAACCACATAGTCAACCGGCTTGAATTTGTTTGTTGGCTTCTTCCCCTATGGAATCAAGGCACTTTAAGCACTGTAGAATTATCTGACCCAACTTGGAATGTATGGGCCACAGAGCTTGGTGCATAAATGGAATTTGTGTGACCTCAGGCAGCTCATGATCTCAGGGTACCTGTCTATAACACTATCAGTAGACAGACTATTCTCCTCTATGATGGTCCTCAGCCCCTCAGTCTTAAGTCTGTTCATAGACCGGGGATGAGGACCCTATACCAGTGGTTCTAGGACCACAACCTGTGCGGGAGCAGGAGTAGTAGTGGTGGCCCTGATCCTAGTTAGATCATTCAGCCTCTTGGAACGCAGCTCCGCTCTTTGGGATGCTAGTAGCTCATCTTCAAGCTCAGAAGTTGCAGCCTATTGCTCACTCTCACTCTCAGAAGTGGTGAGGTGAGTGGCATAGATTCCGTCACTATCAGAGCTGGTATCCGGTGATGCCAGTGCAGGTGCCTTTCCCTTTCCTTTTCCCTTCCCACCTGTTGTGGGTAGGTTGGTGGCCTTATCCTTTGCCTTAAATGCAACTGAATCCTCATTGATTGTTATTCCTTTGGCCATCTTGAGGGGCGGCATGTATCTACCTGGTACTTTAGGTCTAGCCATATCTGCAAAATATCGAGGAAAGTTAGAATCAGTTCAAGAAAGTGTTGCAGAAAATAGTTGTAGACAGACTCGCCGAATCACTTTGGCGAGCCAAATCAGGCGCACCGAAAGGATTGGCTCAAAATTTTCTTAGAAAAATGGCATTTCAGCGATGGGAAGGACCTTTCGGTGAATCGCCAACAATATTCTTTGAGCAAGGATAAGCCCACCGAAAGTTACAGTGCATTTTAGGGATTAGGGGAGCAGAAAGGGTGATCAAGAAGGGCTTTTGGTGAGTCGCCGAGTGCACTCGGTGAACTCAGGCTTCTCGTTGAAAGTTACAGAACCAAAATTCATATTTAGCATGAAATTAAAGGTGATATATGGGGCATCATCGAACCGCTGACTGGTTCGGCGAGCTCGACCCAACTCGCCAAATGACCCAAAGTATTTACTTTCAACCCCAACTTCCAAATTCAACCCCGCAACCCCCAAAAACAAAATCAAACTAAAAACTATTTAAATTAGACCTAGACCCATACTACCCATGACCCCGGGATACTCAGACTTCTCTCGGTTTAGCCAAATTTGGCCATTTGACAATTTTTTCCCTGAAGAATGACGTCAACCGTACTATCATTGGGCAAATTATGTTTTTTGGCACAATTGCGAGTTTTAGACTTTACCCGACTAGACCCAACAACATTTAAGCAACACCCCACAATTTTAATCAAATTTAAGGCACAAAATATTCGGGAAATAACAATAAAGGCATTCGAGGCAAGATATTCGAATTAAAATAGGCACATACATACAGAATTACGAATAAGAGAGGCCCAACACACATCACTAAAAAAAGATCATTGCATAAGAGTAAGAATTACTAATTACAAGTTCGGGGTTCGAAAGATCAACCTTAGAAGCCGAATAATCAAGTTGTATAGCTAGGCGGCAACGAAATCCAACTCCGAACAAACAATCGACGACTAAAAACATGATAAAAATTCAAAAATATGGAAAATATTTTGCGGGTGTAAGTTTGGGAAGTTCAAAAGTGAGGGAAAGTGAAATATTTTGAACTTTTGGCCATTAAAAACCGTCCAGTTCTCGCCCATTCGGCGACATTAGTCTTGATCGCTGATCCACTCGGCGACATGCCAAGTGGGCACTTACCTCACCGAATTTTACAGGACGTCCAGTTAATGTGGGGTCCAAACGGTGGACAAAATTGTGATCACCGACCTGGTCGGTGATTCGCCAATATGCTCCTGGGCTCACCGAGTTTTATAGACTCTAATTTCAAAATTCCTTGATTCGAACAACGGTCCATGTCGGGCTCGCCGACCTCTTCATTGAGTTTCGACCTCTTCGGCGAGTCGCCGACTGGATTTTTAGCTCGCCAATCTGCACTTTTCAAACACATTCCACACTTTAACCTGCAAAATTAGCACACAATTATTTCTAAAACAAAAACAAAAATAAAGCGATAAAACCTTGGGTTGCCTCCCAAGAAGTGCCTTAGTTAACGTCGTGGCACAGCGCAAGTCCCTACTTAGGTTTCATTCCTTGGTTTTGCCTCAGTGTCACAAGGAAACCCCTTTTCCGGCTTTGGGTAGCGACAAGACAACACTTGGTCCATTTGGGACTCTAGTAGCTGAATGAACATGGAATGAGAGGTTTTCATCTGATTCAACATTAAGACATTCTCTTTCATCTCCTTCAACACTCTGTGGTGCTCTTCGACTTTGTATAGAATGAGTGAGAGGACTTCTTCAATTTGCCCACCCTCTTTCTTCGTTGTCCTTCGACGCTCGTGAGGGGGGAATATACTTGTCCTTCTTTTTGGACATTACCTCCAATTCCATGACTTTCTTGGCCAAGACATCCAGCTGAGTCAACAATGTGTCCAATTCTTGGTCTTTTTCTGTCTCCTTGTTGGTCCTAGCCACACAATCAAGGAGATGGGTTGTTGTTTCATAGGGTTGTTGTGTCAAACAACCCGAAAAGAGTTGACCATCCTCTATTCTTTTTTTGGGACCAAGACCTCTGTAGAAGCATTCCAGAAGCATCTTATCTGGAATTCCATGAGTTGGGCATTGCAACAACAATGACTTAAATATCAGCCACAACTCATGGAATGACTCACCCTCAAATTGTCAGAAAATTAGGATGTCATCCCTAAGAGTCAACATCCTCAAAAGAATTTGGTCCATTTGGTTACCGTTGCTACAGGACATGCTCCTTTTTTCTGTTCTAAACAACAACACACAACCCAAAACTGCAAGTAAGTAGATTCAACTATAACTAAGAAGAACAAAATTCAACTTAGCTAAAGAATCTTAACAAAGACTACTCCCTTACAGTGGCGCCATTTTGGTCGAAATAACACTATCAAAGACACTTAATCCAGTTCAAAGAGTCAACGATCGTTAGTCAATATATAACCTAACCAATTAGGTTGGGATCATTCCCATAGGGAGTGGTACATGTTTAAGATTCAATAGGAAAATATGAATGTGTTCAAGTCAGTCATTGGAATAGACATTATCGAATAAAGATATAATGTAAATCAGGGGTTGACACAAATGTCAAATAAGGGGGTTTTGGTTTTAACTATCAGCTACAACAACAACAAATAACACAAAATTAACAATAATGAAACGGGTTGTTGGGATGTGATTGGATTATAGGCTAAGGTAGACAAATGGGTAATTGCAATTGTTAGTAAATAGTTGTAAATCAGTGAATAAGCTAGACTTTAGTGGGGATAAACTTTTTCTCGAACAATTTACCCTGAATCAAGTCGGTTTCTCTCGAACACTAACAAGCATGCAAATGAGAACAACCTACGCTTTAGTTCATTCCCTCTCTTGAGCTGAACCCATGACAACCCAATACCCACAGACCATCAATTCAGTAATCTTGGTTTTAAAACCTCTCTCTCGAGCAAGCCAAAAACACGAAGGTAGAACTGTATTTACAACTACAATTCTTTAAATCGAACCATAATTATTGATTCAACTCACTTTTAAACAACATTTAAACTAACAATTAGCAATACCACAAACTAAATCAACCCATAATCACATAATTACACCCCAAGAACTGGGGTTTTAGCTAGATATCACAAAAAGATAAAAATCATTACCAAACTGAGTTTCTATAAACTGGGTAAATATAATTTCGTCTTTACAAAGGCCTAAATGGAAAACTTCAATTCTTTAAAGCCAAGGGAAAACTTGTCTCTATACTCATAGTTCAAAAATAAGATACTTGATAATGATAAAAGCTCCTAAACTTAATGTTCAAAAATGTATTTATAGTCGCCAAAAATATGATGTGAAGGACCAATCAGCGCAATAAATCGGGCTTGCTGATCAGCTCGACGATCCGCCCTTTGGTCAGTTCCATTGCCTTTTTGCTTTGGCCTTCTGCATCCTCAAGTTCTGTAACTTTGGGTGATCCAACACTGCATCGCCGAACCACTCGGTGACTCACTGACTCGCCGACTTCTCCTTTCTCTCACCAAATTGATTTTCTCCTTCAGGGCTTGGCACACTGGAACTTTAGGCGAGATGGTGGACATTCAGCGACTCTCCAAAAGGACTTGGCGATCACCTGACCTTCATTTCTTTGTTCTTTCAGCTCACTTTGTTCCTTTTTGCAAGTTAGTGTCCATGCTTTGTTCCTCAATCCAAATACCTGGAATTCAAGGATTTTACATAAGTTATTTGCATCAAATAAACATTTGAGAACACTAAATATATCCTAATAAAGCTCTAAATGAGTCCAAATCATGGACTCATCAAACTTCGCATTGTTTAAATTCAGTCTCGCCTATCCCGCTCTGGCGGCCACTTATACCGATAGATTGTTGCCGCCCTAGCGGCATCAGGCCCGCTCTGGTGGGCTAGGAGACTAAATTTTCCCTGATATTTTTCCTTTCCTAGTTAACGACGGTGCAGGTCGTTATAATAGATACCAATTTACCCCCCGTTCTTCCCCGAATGACTAGCGAAGGCATAAATCTGCGCCCTCCTCAGAGTAGTTGTAAACTAACGAATTGGGCCATCATGAAGCTACTAAAAATGGTGACTTTTCAAATTTGAAATGGGAAAGGTTCTATGCTCAAAAGACCAGATGGGGAAATGAGGCAACCTATGAAGAAAAGTTGCATCAAATTTACATAGCCTGACCCCGGCAGGAGGACACCCTTTCCGCTGAGGTGGCGTCGCTGTGGCGATATGCCTTCCACTACGGCGGGAGATCTGGAATCAGTAAATGAGGGGAAAAGTAAGATTTTCCCCTATTTCTTCCTAAACTTCCCAAAAATATTAAAAATGCTCTCAATCAGTTAGCTCTAAACGTCGAAATCAAGGTAAAGTTGTTTTTCCTCGTTCTCTTTACTTCATTACGTACTTAACTATGCTAGCATGACATTAAACAATTGATTCGAATATGTTTTGGTGTAGTTTTTGAAAATGAACATAGGTTGTTTGATTTGTTAGAAAAACCTAGCATGGACACTTCCCTTATATCCCCAACACCTTCACAACGTTCTGGGCGTAAGGATTTAATAAAAATATGGTCAAAATAGTTTGAAAAGGGGGTGGGGGAAGTTGAATAGTTTTTTGGTGTAAAACTCGAATTTGGCCACTATTTATGAGTTATTTTGCTAAAATGATAGTATATTTCGGTAATAGGATGCTTTCTAGACTCTGATCTACTGTAATTCTATTGAAAACTAAGGTTTTGGGATGAAGAGGTGCCATGATCGTGCCTGGAGTTCGTCCCAGATGAAGGCTGCTCTAGCGACCTTCATCCCGCTGTGGCAGCCTCCATCATCCCGCCCTGGCAAGATTTTGGCCAATGTGGCGGGACCTGGGGAAATAGTGGTCTGTGTCCCTTTAAGGCTAGAATTTTTTTTCCGTTAAACCAGATATTTCTAATCCCATCAAGTTCTAATGCATATGTTTCATAAATTTTGCAGGCTTGTTTAATATGGCTAGAGCAAATGATGAAAATTTGCCTTTTGTCCAGTTACCCGATGCTGCAAGTTACGAACGATACCACGATCATCGTAATATCATGTTCTGCTGTAAGAGGGGTTTCCAGATACTGAACATAGAGGAGAAAGCACCCGCTTTCTATACCAGTCTGATGGAGTTTGGGTGGGCTCCACAGGAAGAGGCTCCCCTACTGCGCATTCCACCTTTGTAAGGGAGTTCTATGCCATCCTACCTACTGTTCGCTGGGACAATTCTCACACTGCCATCCGCATCCAGAGAGTCGACATCCCCATGAACACCCAGTTTATCAATGAGGTACTCGAGGTTCAGAAGGTTCCCAACACAGAATATGAGGCCAAACTTTAGGAGATGGACTTGGGCTGGTGATATACCGTGAGTTTACGATATTTCAAATACATTTCACTTACAAGTTGTGTATATCTAGGGCCTTTTCGTATTGTTTTTTTATGTGTTTTTATCATATTTTGTTAGAAAGATGTTCAGGCGCAGAATTAAAGAGATAGCTGAAAGAAATTTAGAAAAGGGCATCTACGGAAGTGATCTACGGATCGTAGGTCCATTGATGCTCCGTAGATGGTGTTCGTAGATCAGCAGCCAAGTCATAGAGGCAAATCAGGGAAATCTGACCAAGTGTGGAATCACGGTGGCCATTGACGGTCCGTAGATGGATCTACGGACCGTATTGTTGATCCCTAGATAGATACTGCGAGGGTTCCAGTACCTGATTTTTGAAGAGTCTAAGTGTGGAGCTATGGAGGGGGATTGACGGACAATAGATCGATCTACGGTCCATACTGCACATCCTTCGTTTGCTTCAGAGAAGCTAGATTTTGGAAGATGAAATATTTTCCAAGTCTTGGCTGACGGAAGGGACTCACAGACCGTAGATCCATTGACGGTCCGTGAGTCAGTCTCGTGGATTGAAGACGCGTGCCTGAATGAAACTTTCCTTATTTTGTTTCCCTTTTTATTTAGGACTTGTTTTCTATAAATAGGGCATGTAAACCTCATTTTTGGGGATTAGCCATTATTATTCTATTCTAGTTCTTGACTTGGGGAGATTAACTTGCAACTTGAGGAATTATTAATTTCCTAAGTTCGTTTTGAAGATTTTGGTGTTGCAATTCAAGTTGAATTTCTGGGTTTATTATTCTTCTTACGTAAGGTCATAATTCTTTCATCTAAAACCATGAATTGTGTTCATATGATTATGGGTAACTAAACTCCACAACTAGGGTTGTGGGAACCATGAGCAATTAACAAAGTATAAATAGTAAATAAACAATTCTTGAATAATGTAGTGCATGCATTGATAATTCTTTCATTTAGAAGTCTTTTTAG
>JAJOOO010022335.1:0-12738 GCA_029582685.1 Solanum piurae
CGTTCTCACGGATTGAAGCATCTAATCGTGGAGAAGCGCTACTTTCAGCTTCTGGACAATTGTTGATCTTCTGCTTGATAATCAGCTCTTCGTTGACAGAATCAGTTACTTGTATAGCCTGTTGAGAGACCTTATCAAGCTCCGTACGACAACATTCAAGGACTTGCTCCGGCTCAATAATAAGTTGTTTCATTAGTGATTCAACTTCATCTTCTGCATCAAGTGCAACATCTTTGATTCTTCTTTGCAAATCCTTGGTAATAATTGGTTCTTCGCCATCACATTTGCCAATTAGAGACACTTGCAGAGTGCCAAACATCTCGTCGAGTGATTTCAGTTGTTGCTTATGAACCTCTTCTACGCCTACTAATAAGTTGGACCGTAAAAGCTTGTCTATGGTTCCCAACACAGAAGTTAGTGCAGCGTAAGTAGCGGCCATCTCTACCTATACACACAAGTTTCACAAATATTATCAATTCAAATTATATCACATTTCAGATATATTTGTTAGATTTCACATCAACATGCAATATGTTTGAATATGGAAATCGTCCTCTTTATTCATTTATGTACAATTCATTACACCCAAGTTTAAGTTTATAATAAGAGTATGACAATGAATATTAATGAACACATCACTTGTCTTAGAATTTCGAGATTCAAACTTGTAAACTTTGATTACGTATAGAACACATATATGAAAAGGGGAAAATGGACATTACAAAATTTGATAGCTTTTACAACTCGGAGGGTTTTCGTGTTTATAAAAAAAATGTAATTTAAAAAATTTAAAATAAATGTTGAAACAAAACTTCAATTTCAAATCAATCTCATATCAAACGAGCCCTTAATAGATCAAGAACTTACGAGATTGTTGGGAAGGATTCGATTCACCTTCCAGATGGTAGATGTTTCTTCTTCTTTCCTTGTGTTGAAAAATTGAAAATGAAGCAATATTTGCAGAAAGTTGACTCTTAAAATGAGAGACAAGTCTATATATCAAATTCACTACATGTTAACAATATTTTAATATTTCATATGCTGAAGTTTCCTAGAACTTATCTGACTTAGCCCTTTATAATTTAAATATATAGTAATCTCTATCCTATTGCACGTCATATCGTTTGATTTGGACACAACTGTTTTAAATAAATTTTAAAGTGATAGAAAATTAATTATAATCATAAATAAAATATGAAAAAACATGATTTTATTGATAAATGGTGCGGCTATAATTTTACTTTATTTTGAAACTTTTCTCATGATAAGATCTCTCCATGATTCGAGGGTTGAGGGTCGTTAGTGGTGTATTTCTTGTACTAAGACGATTTGGATTTATGATTATTTCATAAATTTGCGGAATATTCGAAATGTCTCTTAAAAAAATATAGTAGCCTCCAAGAATCCTAATTGAAATTGAACATACCTCGCAGAGTCCCAACTCGAATTGAACATATCTCGTAGAGTCCTATAAAATTTCAATGTCTACAACAGTATCTAAAAAATAAAAACTTTTGAAACTTGTGATTTAAAAGAATCCTTAGATATTTGTGTGATTGTAAATCATTTCATTAAGGGTAAAATAAGAATTTTAAATTTAAATTGTTTCTAATTATAATAAGGTGACATTCTTTTTTGAATAGACTAAAAAGGAAAGAGTGTCACATAAAATAGGACGGATGGAATAATTTTTTTGAAAATTTCTTATTTGTGTTTAATACATGTATTAGAAACTGATTGATTCGATTTTGTATGTTGCATAACCCATTTTCGAGGACGACGCTATCAATCAGATTTGTTATCATATTTAGAGCTTAAATTCAAGACTTTTTTTAAGGATGAAGAAATTTCATTCATTCTACCACAACTTATGTTGGTAAATATAGTATTTCTCTATTTTAATTTGTTTGTATTACTCCCCTCTTTAATCATATTAAAGAAAATTTGTTCTTTTTTTATAGCTTTTAAATTCTAATTTTTCATGCAACAAATTTTAAAGATCACAAGATTTATTTATTTTAAAACATTCTATGTATTTTTAATTTAATATCACAAAAAAATTAAGAAAACATTCTTAAATTTTACGCTAAATTAGCACTACACAAATAAATTAGGAAACTTACAAAAATCTCATACATTTGAGGGCTAATTACACCCTATTCATGTTTTCTCAATTAAGAATCTCAATATTTTCATCACTCTCGGATACATTTCTTAATTGCTCGATTCATTACTAATGACACATTATTTAATGGGAGGAATGTATCCGAGAGGGGATAAGGATGCATCCGAGAGGGGATAGATGTATCCAAGAGGGGATGAATGTATCCAAGAGAGGTTAAGGATACATCCGTAAAGGGATAGAGACAAATTCGAGAGATAATTTTTGCAATATTTTTAACTAATAATTTTTTTTAAAAAATTTATAATATCTTATGTATTTATATAATTTTCCTAATAAATTAGCCACGGAGAATAATCATTAAGCTATAAAGTATCAACAATTAGAATATATATTTTACTAATCCAATGCCAACTTGTGTAGCATTAATAAATCAAGGGCATGTGGACAAAACTTTTAACAACTCATAATTTATCTCTTTTGGTCGTTCACATTCAAAATCACCTAACGTTATAACAAATAAAAAATTGTAATAATATAAGGAAAAATTACTCCCCATATGTATTTATCGTTATATTTATATGTAGTAGTAATAATATAATATGAGTATTTATATTTAATATACTTTGCATAAATGACCGTTAAATGTTTTAGCAATCCTAGATATAGTGACTTTAACTCAATTGATGCTAAATTTTTTGCGGCAATTCGATAAGAAAATATATTATCATTAAAAATCTTTTTTGTTGTAGCGGCACAACTTATCTGTCATGTTGTTTACACCAAATCAATATATGAATGTATATAATATATTATTATATACATTTTTATATATTCTTATTTCATTTAATCACTTAATTATTATATATTCTTTGTATTTTATTTAATCACCTAATTATAATAAATTAATATGATATAGTGTGAATATTGAGTGCGAATATATATTTAAATTTGGTAAGGGTCCTCTTAAAAAATTATTAACGTCAATTATATGATTAAAAATTAAATGGGAGGCTACATTACGTTTGATATCACTTTCATAACCACTCATCATTTATAATTTCATATATTTGAACCCTATTTTAGCTGATATATTGATTAATTAAGGGTTCATTTCATGTAAATATTTATTAGGTTTGGTCCATATAAATTTTGATTAAATTTTAAATTTTTTTTATTAGATGACTAATGTTGACGGTACAAATTAAATTAAAGGCTAGATCAAATAATTGTAGAGCATTTTTTATCGCAACACATATTAAGATATTCATTACACCTAACCATGATGTAATTTGGTTAGGTAAGGAATGATGTGATTGATTAAAAAATGGAATTGGAAATAATGAAAGAAGGAAAAAACATAATATATATTGAGGGAAAGGGACTTAAAATGCTTCTGTATTGCTAGTGCCATAATATTTGTATACATATTTTCATTGATATATACGAAGGGAAATAGTTTAATATATCTTTTAATTTTGCTATTTGGAATTTTCTTGTTATAAAAATGGCTAACAAATATCCCTACCGTTATAAAAGTGACACACATATAAATCTATCGTTACAAAAAAAAACTTATTGAGTCTGCTATATCAACAAACTTCTAAAAATATTATAAATATTGTATCCCCCTCCCCTCCCCTACAACGTGAATACAAAATATACAAAGATTATTTTTTTTGCTAAATTACCCATTACAAAATTCAACTTTATTCTTGTGAGAAGTTAATTACTGAAACTTCAATTTGACGACTTTGTAAAATCTTACTATATTCACTTGGTAATTATGATATAACTTAAAACTTAAATTTATTATAACAAATATAAATAACCTTATAATATAAATTTTACACGATATAACTTAGATTCAAGTTATAAGTTTTTCTCAAGAATACAAAATGACTTGATTAAAATAATAGGAGCCAACTTAAGAAAATGTAACCATTCCTTGTATAAACATGTAAAATCAAATTCATATAATCATATCTATATATATACATACAACTATGATGAAGCGAAAATAAAAGTATATCTCAGGACTAGTTACTAGCTAAAGTAAGCATCAATACATATATATTCTTGTTTTCTATTATTTGCTTCTTTTTCATCTCTTCTTAAATTGAAGAAAATTTATCGAAAACAACCTTCTTAGCTATTATTACAAATTAGAGGTAAAGTTTGCCTATAGACTATCTTCTCCAGATTTTTATTTGTGGATTATACAGAAAATTGTCGTTATTGCTTTATGGGAAAAGATTCAATAATGTCATCAAACTTTGAGAAAAGGTCCATTTATGTCATTGATTAAAGGTTTGGCTCATTTGTGTCATTGTCATGTGAGAAAAGGCTCATCCATGTCATTTTTTTTAACTCAAGTTTTGTAAAACTATTTTTCACCTCAACAAGATCCAAACAACTTTTAACACTTTTCAATTGAAATTTTGGTTCAAATGTATTCGGTTTGTTTCTTTTTCCTCAACAACACCAAGAACTCCCAAGTTTTCTACTTCTTCAATTCTTCAAGAAATCACCTCAAATTTCAAGAGTAGTCTCCCCCGAGCTAGATATCAAAACTCAATATCTTTTGAGTTCGAATTCAACCAAACTCAATAAGACCCACTTGAAATTTCTTCAAAGTTTTAAAACTTCAACATCCTTTAATTGTAGAATTTTCTCCACTACTCCAAATCACCTGAAATTTTGAATGTAGACTCATAACATATTAAGGAACAAAGATATAGTGTCAAAAAACAACAACAAAAGCACGAATCAAAGGAGATTTTTGAAATTATACTTACTGTGAAATTTTAAAAAGTATTTTTTGTTCTCAAAATAAAAAAAAATGAAATTTGAAAATAAGGTTTGGCAATGAATGCAAATACAAGTTATTTTGACTTTTCTGAGTAATTGATGTGAAAAAAGTAAAGACACATTTTGATGTTTTTCAAATTCTTGAGAATTTTGAAATTCGAGCAACTTTTATAATTAGACGTATTTTCCAGAATTCAACTCCAGAAAAAAGTAAAAAAATATATCATGACCAAACATGTTCTTGAAGTTCAACTGCGAAAAAAGTGAAAATATTTCATGTATTTAATGCTTCCTTTGTCATGCCCCGAGCCTACACCCTGGACGTGGCCGGCACTCGAAGACCATTGCTGGCCCCCAAGCGAACCCTTGGCCTGGCTTTCTGAACTCAGTGGAAACCTAACTCAACAGCACAACTCAAAGCAATGAAAGGTTATAAAACAACCCAACTGATAAAATCTGGCCAAAAGGCAACTCGAGTCTCAAAATAGAATATTTACATAGATACATAGATGAGAGACTCAATACTAACTGACTGACTGTCTATGAAGCCTCTATAACACTGAGATGGATGTTGGGACAGACCCTACAACATCCTAATAAAGAAAAACTAAGAGAACAAAATAATCGAGTCCTCCGGAATGCAAAGAGGCTCACCACTGACTCTGGAGTGCTCAACTAGATCAACGGCGTGCTGGGTGCTGATCCTGGGTACCTGTGTCTGCATCATAAAAAGATGCAGGCCAACAGGCATCAGTACATGGAATGTACGAGTATGCGAGTTGGACTACTAAACAACAACTTAAGCTTGAAAGGAGTACAAGAGAACTTACCTTGGCTCTGTTCAACTCATGAATAACCGAACTCAATATATAGAGCAATAAGACACATGCAATATAAAAAGTTTGTAAAACTATTAAAACATGATGTAAAAATCATATTTATAATATCTTAAAAATACCATGCTTCCTCTCAAAGTCTACTTGTGCAATGCATGAATGAAGTCTCATACCCCCATCCATATTAAGCAGAACCCCTCGAGGAACCATGCAATTTCTGTTGTAGGAGTTTCTCTAACCAATAACCACCACTAGGAAACTGAGTGGTGATACAACATTTTACCTCACGTTGCCCAAGGACCATCCTATACCTTGCCGTGATATAGGAAGCTAACTTTAACTTTAACTTAGTGGATCCATTAGCTTAACTTTCGTGATCATCTAAAAAGTATGACTCGAGAAATCCCATGTTTGGCTACATGGTTCTTATGGAGAGTTGAGTTAATATGAACTCGTGTCCCTAATTCGGTGCTCAAGACTACTCCCAAAAATACTTTAGCTCATAAGTATTTTAAACACATATTTCTTTAGTTGAGATAATTACTCAAAACTTAGCCCAAAGACTCTTGAAAACTCTTTCTAAAAAGAACATCTCAAAACCATATTTTAATATGATCATTGATGACTCGGGATATTCATACTGCTTAAACATTGATGGTATATCTAGAGACCATACTGTTTAAACATTGATGACATACTCGATTTGTCATACTAATCATGTTTTAGAAACTCTTTCAAAACTCATCTTTTTCTTAAAAGAGATAGTACTCAAAACTGCTCAAACTCTTTTGGAAATCTCAGTTTCCTCTCATCTTAAATGTGAAAACATTTATAAACTCCTTTGGGAATACTTAGTTCCCTAATAACTTTTGAGAAATGAACTCAACTTATACTCTAGGCTTAACTTGAAACTCTATACTCTTTACTTAACTTCAAAGCTTAAGTCTTAAAAGAAGGTTTAAACATTTGTAAAAGACTTCTTAAAATATGGTTCATGTCGAATTATGGGCATGAACGACTTAATGCAAGGTTTTCAATAACCATAGATTGAACTCAATACTTAAGACTTAAGACATGGATATATTACTCCTCTCATAAATACTCAACTTATGGAGTTCATGCAGAAATTTATGGGCATGAATGACTTGAATCGAAGGTGTACAAGCTACATGGAACTCATGTATACGGCATTTCTCATTCTCTTACTCACTTGCTCGAGTCTTGAAACAAGTTACTAGAAATTGTAGAAGACTCCTCAAAAAGACTCAAAGGGATTTTCTTAGAATATTTGAAAGAATTCTCAAAACATAACTCTCAACTCTACCTTGAATTTGAATTATGAATTCAAGATTATGATCATGTTAGGAATGACTTTTAAGTGTTTAGAAGTAGCTTAGAGTAGTTAGAATCGAAAAGAAGTGAAGGTGCACTTTAAATGAACTCAAATGGGGCAACCGACGACAAACTGGATAGGGCAGGTGACCCTGGCGCTATGGGTGGCGCGGGGCGCCAGCCCCTAAACTTTAGAGGTGGGTTTGGGGTGCTCTGGCAGGCACATGGCGCCAGGGCCCCAACCCAGAAATTTCAACAAGTTTAGTTTCTCGTTTTCTCACCCTATTTTGCCTAAAATCGAATGGTTTCTTCCCCAATCACTTAGAATCATTAAAACCCTCAATATACAATAGATTCAACTCAGAATTCCATCTGGGAACATGCACCAAACCAACAAGAAACTTCAACAACACAACCACAAACTTCAACAAGAACAACCACAAGAATTCAACAACACAACCAATCTTTTCTCGGAATTAAAAAGAGTTTGCGTGTGGGGGAACGAACCAACCCAACACTATGATCTCACATACCTTAATAGGAATCACCCCTGACAAAATCCACGACGATCTCTACGAACTTAGCACCTTCTTCTCTTTCTTCTCTTCTCTCTCAAAGCCCTAACCCTCACCTTTTACTTTTTTAAAAAGGAAAAACTGATCAAAAACTCAGCTTGGACCCTTTAAATAACCAAAAGAATTGTTTAGGGAAAAGACCAAAATACCCTTAAAATTTTCGGATGAACTGCCCTGTCAGCCCAACTTCCAAAGGGCATAACTCACTCATATGAACTCGGAATCTAGCAAACTTGGAGGCATTGAAAAGATCATTCCACGAGCTTCGTAAACATAACTGGAACTACACCTAACTCATCCCGAGCTAGGAGTTATGACTGTTCAAAGTTGACCAAAACTCACTTTTTTTTCCATGGTTAAATTTCCAGATTTTTGAATTCTTCCCAAAATTGACTATTTTCAATTTTCAAGCTTCTTCATAGTTATTTCAAATTGCCGGATGTTACAATATCTCCCCCTTGGGAACATTTGTCCTCGAATGAGATTACTCTTACTAGGCTAAGGGTGTATCATCAAATTCAAACACCCCACAAGCAACCATGCAAACACAACAACAACATGCTCACTATAATTTAAAGAGCACTAAGAAGGAAATTAGTACCTTGATCTACATTTCCTCCTAATTCACAGAGATATGGATATCTCTTCTTCATGTTCTCTTCAGCTTCCTAAGTAGCTTTCTCAACAAATTGGTTCCTCCAAAAGACCTTGACTGAGGCTACCTCTTTCGTTCTCAACTTGCGAACTTGGCTATCTAAAATCTGAACAAGAACCTCCTCATAACTCACTTCATGGGTGAAACTTTCAAATATACCCAATCCTCTACTTCGAACTCTAACGTCCTTCTCCTAACATCAGTGTAGGAGTTTTGACGACTCTGTGCCGTTTTCAACCTTTCTTTAATCACTTTCACCCTCTCCATATCTTGATGAACTAACCCTGAACCTATCAACCTTGCTTCACTAACTTCAAACCATCCAAAAAGAGACCTACATTTCCATCCATAAAGGGCTTTATAACGGGTCATTTGGATGCTAGAACGGTAACTATCGTTGTAAGCAACTCCCTGTAAAATAGGTAATCATCTCAATTATCCTTAACACCAATCCCACAATTCATCTTGATACCTCAAAACGCCATCTCCCCCTTGTTCAAAAGCCATCACTGCTTATGAACATGTTACCGGTAATTTAAGCAAGATAGGGTCTAGGTCTTGCTCACCTTTTACTCCTAGCACTAATGATGGGTCAGACCCATTCATCATCACTATTCCTTCTTGTGGAAACCATAAGATTAACTCCCAGGCGTGCAAGTCGGTGCACATCTCTTGCTAATTCTCTTTGTTCTTCTTCAAAGCAAAAACTACAACATCCAACTCTAACTCATCACATTACACCCCGATTCGCCTAAACTCGACTATTGTCTCAATTCCATCTTAGATTCAGATACCCAGTATGTACTCAAGAACCAAATATCATAACTGGGCAGTAGCCAACTTCTCTTTCCATTCCTGAAAGCTTTCCTCTCAAGCTTCAAACCATCGAAACTTCACTATTTTTCGAGTCCACCTTGGCCAAATAAAACCCTTATCTACTAGATCCATTTAACTGATCTTTCAACTCTGCTGGTGCCATTCTGTATGGCGGAAAAAGATATAACGAGTATCTGGAATGATATCTATGCCGAAATCTATTTATCTCTCAGGAAGAATTCCGGGTAGATCATCAGGAAAAACTTCTGGAAACTCTCTTACTAAAGGAACTAACTGAAAAGTAGCTATCTCAACACTAGATTCATAAACTTGGATTAAGTGATAGATACAACCCTTCAAAACTAACTTTCTCGCCTTAAGGTACGAAATGAAACGACCCTTAGGCACCACTTAACTGCTACTCCTCTTTATGACTAGCTCACTTGGAAACTGAAACTTAACCACTCGAGTTCTACAATCAACTGATGTATAACAGACACGAAGCCAATCCGCACCAAAAATGACATCAAATTCTACCATGTACAACTCAACTAAAGCAACCATGGTATTCTTATGAATTGATAAAATTAGGACAATCACGATAAACTCTCTCTGCTAGGATAGCCTCACCAATAGGCGTAGAAACACAAAAGGGTTCACTAAGTCTTTCAGGAATAACATCAAACTTATTTGCAACATAAGGAGCTACAAAAGATAAACTCGCTCTGGGGTCTAGCAAAGCATAAACATTAAAGTCAAAGACTCGAATCATACCAGTGACAACATCTGGTGAATCCTCTTGCTCTTGGCGACTGTTGATTGCATAGAGGCGGTTTGCTCCTCCGCTAGTACCAAAAATAGCTCCTCTAGGTATCGTCATGTCTGGGGGAGCAACTGATGAAGCTTGGGCCCTATTGCTCAAATTTTCACTACCTTGTTTGTTCTTTGGACACTCTCGCATTAAATGTCCATTCTAACCACATTTGAAACAACCAATGGAGCTCTCACAACAAATACCTGAGTGGTTCCTACCACACTTGGCGCAGACAGAAGGCTTACTACCCCGTGGCACCATACTGCCTTGAGGATAGGCAAGTCTAGCCCTGAGGTTATAGGAATTTCTATTGTACCCATCTTTGTTCTCAAGTACAGGTGCACTAGCAGATGGTGGAGCAGGTCCCTTCTGTTTCTGTGGGAGGGATAACTGATTAGCATCATTTTTTTGCTGCCTGAACTTTTCCCCTACTATCTTAGCCTTCTTATCATTAAACTCTTCTCTATCCTTCAACTTATCCTCCTCAACTTATTGTAAATGAATCATAAATCTTACTAGGTCAATATCCCCTATCAGCATAACTACCTTGCCTTCCTTGCTTGACTGACGAGACAACCCAGCAACATATAAACTCATTCTACTCCTTATGTCTGCAACCATCTCCGGAGCATAGCGAGAAAGTTGTGTGAACTTCAAACTGTACTCATGAACACTCATAGACTCTGGATTAAGGGTGAGAAACTCTTTTATCTTTGCCTCTCGCAACTCACGAGGAAAGAAACGCCCCATAAAAGCACTCTCAAACACAACCCAACTCAATACTGGCGCATCCTCAGCCCTATTCTCTTTCCATTGGTAGAACCAGATTCTAGCAACACCCTTCAATTGGTAGGCAGCTAGTTCCACCCTCTCCGATTCTGCAATGTGCATCACATCAAATACCCTTTTAAGCTCCTCAATGAAGTTCTTCGGATTCTCACTAATACTTGAACATGTGAAGCTTGGTGGGTTCATTCTTAAGAGTTCACGGATCCTTAAAGTATCAACCACTTCGTGTCGATTATCTCTCTGCTCAACATGATAGGTCGCAACTTGACTTAACATTCGGATAACTTGACGAAAATCATCATATTTGATCTCTTCTTAGGTTTGCACTTCTTGGGCACTTGGTAACTTTGGCTCCTTACCACTTCTCTTAGCTGGACGAACCCTGACTGCTCTTCGTGGAGGCATGATCCTCTGAAACACGCGCAAGCATGAATTAGAAAGAAACTTTTTAGAGATAAACTCTAACGCACAAGATAAATGTGAAAGAAGTGAGATAGTTCCTAAATATTGCAGCCTCCTAATTATAGATGTGTTGCACTTCACACCAATAACCAGGACTCTACAGACACGGCTTCATAGACTCCCTAGGACTCTTGAACTCTGTGCTCTGATACCAAGTTTGTCACGCCCCGAGCCTACACCCTGGACGTGGCCGGCACTCGAAGACCATTGTTGGCCCCCAAGCGAACCCTTGGCCTGGATTTCTGAACTCACCAGAAACCTAACTCAACAGCATAACTCAAAGCAATGAAAGGCTATAAAACAACCCAACTGATAAAATCTGGCCAAAAGGCAACTCGAGTCTCAAAATAGAATATTTACATAGATACATAGATGAGAGACTCAATACTAACTGACTGACTGTCTATGAAGCCTCTATAACACTGAGATGGATGTTGGGACAGACCCTACAACATCCTAATAAAGCAAAACTAAGAGAACAAAATAATAGAGTCCTCCGGAATGCAAAGAGGCTCACCACTGACTCTGGAGTGCTCAATTGGATCAACGGCGTGCTGGGTGCTGATCCTGGGTACCTGTGTCTGCATCATAAAAAGATGCAGGCCAACAGGCATCAGTACATGGAATGTACGAGTATGCGAGCTGGACCGCTAAACAACAACTTAAGCTTGAAAGGAGTACAAGAGAACTTACCTTGGCTCTGTTCAACTCATGAATAATCGAACTCAATATATAGAGCAATAAGACACATGCAACATAAAAAGCTTGTAAAACTATTAAAACATGACATAAAAATCATATTTATAATATCTTAAAAATACCATGCTTCCTCTCAAAGCCTACTTGTGCAATGCATGAATGAAGTCCCATACCCCTATCTATACTAAGCAGAACTCCTCGAGGAACCATGCAATTTCTATTGTGGGAGTTTCTCTAACCGATAACCACCACTAGGAAACTGAGTAGTGATACAAAGTTTTACCTCACGTTGCCCAAGGACCATCCTATACCTTTCCGTGATATAGGAAGCTAACTTTAACTTAGTGGATCCATTAGCTTAACTTTCGTGATCATCTAAAAAGTATGACCCGAGAAATCCCATGTTTGGCTACATGGTTCTTATGGAGAGTTGAGTTAATATGAACTCGTGTCCCCAATTCAGTGCTCAAGACTACTCCCAAAAATACTTTAGCTCATAAGTGTTTTAAACACATCTTTCTTTAGTTGAGATAATTACTCAAAACTTAGCCCAAAGGCTCTTGAAAACTCTTTCTAAAACGAACATCTCAAAACCATATTTTAATATGATCATTGATGACTCGGGATATTCATACTGCTTAAACATTGATGGTATATCTAGAGACCATACTGTTTAAACATTGATGACATACTCGATTTGTCATACTAATCATGTTTTAGAAACTCTTTCAAAACTCATCTTTTTCTTAAAAGAGATAGTACTCAAAACTGCTCAAACTCTTTTGGAAATCTCAGTTTCCTCTCATCTTAAATGTGAAAACATTTAT
>JAJOOO010022336.1:0-15004 GCA_029582685.1 Solanum piurae
AGATTTTGAGTTTGGACTCTCTTTAATTTTAAATTTTAATATTATATTATATTTTTTTAATTATTTTTATTTGGCCCACGGGCCGGCCCTACCTATATTTCTCAAGCCCCACAAATCAGCAGACTTATTCAGGCCGGGCTAAAAAGCCCTTTTCTTAAATGGGCTAAAAAAATCTTAGCCCAGCCCTATTAAATCCCGGGTTAGGCCAGGCTGGCCCAACGGGCCTAGCCCATAATGAATGCTCTAGTCCTATTAATTAAGGAGATTTAATTATAAGATAATTATTTAATACCATAAATAAGGGGATTGTGTATCTGATTTAATTTCTTTAAAATATATGATATAATTATTTAAAAATGGTATTATATATAATAATTTTAAACTAGAGGTAAAATATGTATATATGGTAGTGAAGTATGTCTACAAGGTAGTTTTTCCTTTAATTAACATAAGAACTTTTTGCTTTCTTATTTCTCTACGCATACCTCCATAATTTTTTTTTAAACCAACTTGAGCTTTTAGTATAATTTTCAACACTTAAAAGCCTTTTAAGCGTTGAAAATGATACTAAAAGACTAGGTTGGTTAGTCATTTTCCAATTAATGGCAGTGTAGCTGTTGCACATAACTCAACTATTTAGTCATACGTACTCATCGTATAAATAGGACTTATCACATATATGTGGTGGATCTTATTTTCTTTTATTTTACCTCAAAAGATTGACCCTATCCATTCGATTAAGATTGATCTGGACCACACAATCAAAATAATATAAATTTTAGATTAATAGTATCACATTCCTCATAAATATAAATGATAACAAAAACGTCACGTCATTTTTTAACCTTTTTCTAGTGAAACTTTTGGACGGTCTGAACCATATATTAAACGAAAAAATTGAAATTAATTAAGCAACGCCTGTCATCAAATCATAAGTGGGAAGCAAAGAGTCTTGAAGTCAAATATCAATCCTTAGCTTGTAGAGAGAAAATGATAGCGATGTGTTGAAAATATATAGTATATGTATATACAATACCATCAAATTGTGTTAAAAAGTGATTGTTATAATATTAATCTTTTAGGACTTTTGAAATACAACAACATGTTCGATTTTGGAATTTTATGTAAACGTATAACAAAAATGTCTAGTTTTTCAGATAAAGATAGATGTGTTTGGGTAAATGGCCCTATTATTGTTGGTACTGGTCCATCAGGATTGAAAGAAGAAGGTGTTATCTTAGAAAGAGCTCATTGTATTGATTCTTTATGGCAAAAAAAAAACTTATGAAACTTCACCTTCCTAAGCAATTTTTTCAATTCATGCCCAAATTCCAATTACCAGAACACTACCTTTCTAAGAGACAATTTATCGAATATCTTGCATGTGTGCAATTTGTTAACTACGAAGTGATTCATGCTTGTGATTATCAGTCTGGTGAGAAATTCAGGGGAAACAAAGTTGTTGTTGAAGTGTCACTTGATCTTTGTAACCATCAATGGTCTGTCGTAGTGCGGTAAGTTATTCATACAATGTACTCAGCTTTTAAATGAGAAGATGGTTACACTGAGTTAAGATTTCTAATAATGTTTTTTTTTTTTTTTTGTGATATTCAGGTTCATGTTTTACCAAGAGAGATATTTAGGAAATTCACTCAAGGGAAAATCCCTGTTCTTGACATTGGTGCTTTGGAGAAAATCAGATCCGGGAAAGTTAAGGTTTTCCTGGAATCAACAAGTTTTCATGTGAATTTGAGTCAGTTGTCCTTGCCACTGGCTACTGCAGCAATGTTCCATACTGGCAACAGGTGAGAAAATTTTCTATTTCAAAGTTGTGCAAGTTTCTATTGAACAGCTGGCTTATAGTTTTTGTTATGTTTTTGTTCAAGAATGATAACCCAAAAGCACAATTCCCAAACAAATGGAAGGGAAATATCGTTGGATTCGAAAAGAGAAGGCTGGCTGGTGCTTCTGCATTGATTAGGAAAGGACAAAACTTTAAACTATTGCGGAGGTTGTAGTCAATATGACATAGATAAATATATTTACCTTTATTGTTCACATTTGAGGATATCAACAAATGAATGTTCTCTTTCCTATTAGGAATTTATGAATGTTTGAAGGTTGAAAAAGAAAGTTATCTATTCTAGTGGAAGCTTCTTTGTTTGTTGAAAATTTATCAACTCACTCCACTCATTTGACATACAAATTGTGCTTTACACTGCCTTTCTACACTTCTCTGTTATGCTAATGTTTATCCTTGAATTGAGGCAGAAACAAGTGTAAGAATTATTGCCCAAGTTTACTTGTAGTCCAAGTAATATCATAAATAATATTTAATAAATAACAAATCTCGTCCGTACATTGGTTATTTGATGGATGTACCTCTTAACCTCTATAAATCGGTCCTTTCTCCACCCATTAAGGTTACCACATATTCTCTACAATAATTCTATCGCTGACGGTTGTGGTAACGCTAGGCTAGGGCAAGGAGGTAGAAACCAATTTACGACTAACGATTACGCTTTTCTATGTGATGATATCTTCCGCATCAGGTATGTGCCTGTTGAAATGTATGCATCCATCAGTTACGATAGGACCAGGTCCTCAACACGATTATAATAACATAAAGTAAATAAATGCTGAAAGTAAAGATTGCACACACAACTTTACGTGAAAACCTCCTTACTCAAGGGAGTAAAACCACGACCTGTCTCACAGGGATTTTCAAACTACTTTTACTAAACTTCACAAGCAAAAGTAAGACCCAGTTTACAACATGAGATTAACCTGCTAATCTCCACACTAAGTAAACCACCTATAACTTAAACGAGCCAAAGCAGATACCACACTGCCCACTATACTAACCTAATTGATTAATGTAGAATTTTGAAGTAAGACACCAAGTTACTCACAACTAAGTTCTTACAATGATTCACCCAAGATTGAAATGTTTCTAACAACAACGAAACGATTCCTACGATATACGCATAGTTACAAGCAGTCAAAGTAACATCGGGTACATGAAGCAATAATGCAATCTATCAGGTCCCTGCTGTTTTGAAGCTTGAATATCTCTCTTTGAATGAATGAGTAAAAATGTTGTTTGTGTGTTGAATATATCAACCATGAAGAGCTATTGTCCAACGAACAAACAACCTCGTCCTTTTTGATTGGTTCAGGACACTGGTGCCTCACCAACCACTGAAGTGCCAGCTTGCCAGCTGTACAACATATAATCCTGGACGAACATACTCTGCAGAGGACCGAGTCCCTGCACTTGCGAGGAGATCATCAAAACATCTGGGAGCATTGATACTTATCATTTCCCTCCTTTTTGATGATGACAAACAACCTGCAAGTGGCCTCACCGTTTGGTTAAGCATTCATTCAAAAGTACATTAATTCCCCTGTCACTGTGTTCCCCCTATGACTGATCTTCCCTCTTAGTTCAATTCCCTTATAATTTCTAATTTCACAACAACTTACCCCCAATTTTTCCCCCTTTTGACATCATTGAAAAGGAGCAGTAGTAAACATATGCGAGTTATATGCAAAGCATTGAAGAATTCAGGGACATGGGCCACACAGATCATGATCATGTAAGCATAAAGAGAAAAATTAAACCATACTAAGCAGGGCATAGTAACAATTAGCATTAGATCACAAAAGCTGACCACAAGAGTCAATCAAAACAGTACACATAGCCACAAGAGTTTTGATACAGGGATGATGAGACTACGAAGACATGACTTGTTTAGGATGGAGAGGGAAGGGGATTAAGGGTGCGCATTAGCAAGGACATCCGCTTATTTGCAGCCTCATGAGCCTGGATAATTTGCTTGTTGAGAGCCTTGATTTCCTCACTGAGTGAGGCATTTGTCTTCAGCACCAGTTCATTTTCATCCCTCAGATTCTACAGTTCTTTTCACTATTTGTGGTACCAGCACCTTGTTGATGAACTCAAAGAGTAACTGATATTCCTCTTTGAGAAACTTCTTTAGCGGTTCTGCTCGCTTGATGTTCCCATGCTTTGTGGCCTGTTTTGGGAACTCGCTGGATGGTTTGCAGTCCTCAATTGATCGTATTCCTTTTACAGGCACACCTAGAATGATCCCCAAGGACTCCTCATCTAGAAAGATTTTAATATTTTTGACAGTAGTCCTGATTCCTCCATTCTCCAACAACTCCATTTTGTAGTAAAATTCTCGCACCTCAGGTTCATGCAAATAAGGTGTTGGAGGTTCGAATAAATGGCTCCACCCTTGTAGAGAAACAACATCAAAGAGATTAGACATACGAAATTCGGTTATTATTTCAAGGTAAAAAACTCTACCATTCAGCACTTTCTGGTTCTCCATTTCAGCTATGCGCTCTTCCCTGGTCATTTACTTGTCTGCAACTTGCTTTGGAACACTAGGACCTGGTCCCTTGTCCTGATTTGATTTAACAGTAACCCTTTTCTTCACTCTCTCATTCTTCACATGAGATTTCTTTACAGATTTCTGACTTCCCTTTGATTTAACCCTCTCAACCTCAACTTTCTTTCTTTGTTCCATCACATATGCAGTGATATGGGTTCTTCAGGCAAGTGACCTTCTCGTCTTCTTTTCCTAGCCCTCTCCGTTTGAATGACATTCGCTGCTATGGCACTCCCCATAACTTTCTGCATTTCACTTCTAGTCCCATACCTCTACTTGTCCCCTTTTGAGTGGGACTCAACCATCTTTCCCTTCCCTTTTGTTTTTCTTTCCTTTGCAAACTCAGCAGGCTTATCAGTAAGAACAGCCTCAAGAGTACTCTTAACTGTTTCCACATTTGGGACACCAACTGTTAAAGTGTTGGCTTCTCGTACCCCCATTCTGCTCAATCTCAAAGAATGTTCTTCCTCCTCCTCTTCACTTTCAACATCAAAAGACCTTGGAGTTTGGTAAAATAGGTTGGACACTGTGAGGGAACTGTTTCGGTGATCTCAACGCTGGTTCCAACAGAGTTGGTTGAACATCTTGTCACGCCCCGAGCCTACACTCTGGACGTAGTCGACACTTGAGAACCATTGTTGGCCCCAAGCGACCCTTAGCTTGGCCCGACTTACTTACCCAATGGAATACTTTACTTAAGATAAATACTTTTAAAACCAGTAAACTGAAATGCTCAAAATATAACTTAGAATGTATTATAGTAACATTCACTACCGAAGTGACAACTCAAGTCTCAACTTAAATAAAAAGTAAAAGTAAAGACTCATGAACTAACATCACTAACTCTGTCTATGAAGCCTCTAAACTCTAAGGGATGTAGGGACAAGACCCCCGATCATCCTAACAACTGAAATAAGCAAGAAATAAAACAAAACATAACCAAAGGGACCCTCCGAAAAGCAAGGATGCTCACCAACTGACTCCGAGTGCTTAACTGGATCAACGATACGCTGGATGCTGATCCTGGTTACCTGTGTCTACATCATAATAAGATGCAGGCCAAATGACATCAGTACATTAAATGTACGAGTATGCGGGGGGGGGGATTCTAAAATAAGACATAAGCTTGAAAGGAACTAAAGAACTTACCTCGCTCAACTCAACTAAACTGATTAGATTTCAATATAAAGCAATGTATATAAATGCAGTATAAAGAAAAGCTTTAAAACATGGTTTTCAACTCTGTGTATTTAGAAATCCAATAATAACTCTGTATGTATGCAAAGATACAGTGAACTCTGTTTGTGTATGAAAATATAAATATTTCTGATGTATATAAAAATACAAAGTACTGCTGTGGGAGTTTCTCTAACCGACAACCATCACTTAAGAGCTATCGTGATGATACAACATTTTGCCTCACACTTCCAGGGCCGTCCTATACCTTGCCGGGGGTATAGAACCTGAACTACTAAGTGAATCCACTAGTCTATTCTAAAAAGCACTAAATGAGTCATCTAAAAAGTATGACCTTTTTCTACCCATGATGGCTACATGGTTTATGGTGGCTCGGAGTTCTCTAAACTCTCCCCCATATCGGTGCTCAATACTACTCCTAAAATATACTAGCTCTTTATGTTTTAAAATATAACTTGTTTCTGTGGTTTGAGATAATTGCTCAAAACTTAGGTCAAAGGCTATCTTGGAAATCTCAGGTTCCCTTCTTGCTTAATTGTGAAAACATTTACTCTTTTCTGAAAACTAGCTCAAAGCACTTTGGAAATCAAAGTTTCCCTTCTTGCTTAATTATGAAAGCATTTACTCTTTTCTGAAAATTAGCTCAAAGGCTCTTTGGAAATCAAAGTTTCCTTACTTGTTTAAATGTGAAAACATTTTAAACTCTTTGGGAATACATAGTCCCCATATACTTTTGAAGAAATGAACTTCAACTTTACTCTTTACTCTTTACTGAACTCAAAACTCAAGTCTTAAAACAAAGTTAAATCATTTGTAAAAGACTTTTGCAAGACTCTCTTAATTTCTCTTGACTTGACTCTTAACTTTTCTTGACTTGACTCTTAATTTCTCTTGACTTGACTCTTAATTTCTCTTGACTTGACTCTTAAATTCTCTTGACTTGACTCTTAAATTTCCTTGAATTGAATTATGGATTCAAGGATTGTGATTTGTGATAGGAAAGATCTCATGATGTTTAGGAATGATTTTAGATAGCTAAACATGAGAAAATTTCAAGAATTCACTGTCTGAAAGCTGGTTCGCGATGCGGAGATGTATTTAAATTTTTGGTCGTGAAGTAAATTGTTGGGCAGAATGGTCCGTGACAGCTCCGCAATGCGAGGAGAAATTTTCAAATATGAGGAACAGGTCTGTGATGCAGACCTGGTACCCAGATTTACCCGACTTGTTTGTTCTTCGTTTTTTTGTCCCAATTCGCCTAATTTTGATTTTTTTCTCCATATCTCTTTAGATTCAGGCACCCACAACATATACACAAGAATCTAACTCAAAGAAACTCTAATAATCAATCTTAAACTCTCAAGAACTCCTCAATATCATCCCAAATTCAAGAACGAAAGCAATTCAAGAATATAACTCAAGAACATCAAATTCTCAATCTTTTAAAGATGAAATTACATTGAGTAAAACATGTTTGGCGCGTGGGTGAATGAACCCAATGCTGTGTGAACTCACATACCTCATAGGGATCACCCCTTGACGAAATCCACAAGCGATTCGTGAAGATCTTGACGATTCTTGCTTCCTTTCCCCTTTTCTTTACTCTTTTCTGAAAACCCTAACTCTTTTTCCAAAAGCGTAAACTGACTAAGATCAGCCCCCAATTAATTACCCAAAAACAAAATAAAATAATCAGGTAAGGAAAAGATCATAATGCCCCTCTAAAATCCGGATTGGACATTTTCTTATTTAAAAAAAACCAACTTCCAATGGGCATAACTCCCTCATACGAACTCGGAATCGTGCAAACTCGGCGGCATTGGAAATATTGTTCCAAGATAGTTTCTACAATATCTGGAGACACACCAAACTCATCCTGCGATAGAAGTTATGATCGTTTGAAATTGACCAAAAACTCAAACTTAACTTAACTAATTTTTTTCCAGATTTTTATTATTTCCAAAAATCACTCTTTCTAATTCTAGTTCTTTCAATTTGCGAGATGTTACAATATCTCTCCCTTGGGAAAATTCGTCCTCGAATGAGATTACTCTTAGTAGGCTAAGGGTGTAACATTGGACATTCAGCTCAAACACCCAACAAACAATGAAATTACAACATGCTAATCTTATAAATAAAAGCCAAGAAAAGGATTAGTACCTTAATTTGGAACTTCTCCGGATTTGAAGAGATGTGGATATTTCTTCTTCATATCTTCCTCAACTTCCAAGTAGCTTCCTCAACAAACTAGTTCCTCCAAAGAACTTTGACTGATGTTACCTCTTTTGTTCTAAACTTACGAACTTGGCGATCTAGAATCTGAAGTGGAATCTCTTCATAATATAAGCTACCCTTGATTACAATATCTTCAGTTGGTATAATCAATGAAGGATCTCCCATACACTTTTTCAACATGGAGATGTGAAAAAACCCGGATAAACTGCTGCTAACTCTTGGGGTAGCTCTAACTCATAAGCTACCTTGCCAATCCTCTTGGATATTCTGTAAGGACAAATATATCGGGGACTAAGTTTTTCCTTCGTACTAAATCTCTTAACACCCTTCATGGGTGAAACTTTCAAGTATACCCAATTATCTACTTCAAACTCTAACTTCATTCTCTTAACATCAGTGTAGGATTTTTGACGACTCTGTGCTGTTTTCAACCGCTCTTGAATGAATTTCATTTTCTCCGTAGCTTGATGAATTAAGTCTGGTCCTATCAACCCAGCTTCACCAACCTCAAACCATCTAACAGGAGATCTGCATCTTCTCCCATAAAGAGCTTCATAAGGAGCCATTTGGATGTTGGAGTGGTAAATATTCTTGTAAGCAAACTCAATGAGAGGTAGGTGATCATCCCAATTACCCTTGAAATCAATCACACAATCTACCTTGATACCTCAAAACACCATCTCCCCCTTGTTCAAAAGCCATCACTTTTTGCTTATGAACACTTGCCTTTAATTCAAGAAAAAAAAAGGATCTTGGTCTTGCTTCTCTTTTACTTCTGACACTAATGTAGATTTAACCTAATTCATCACCACTACTCCTCCTTCTGTGGAATCCATTAGTCGAACTCCTAGTCGTGTAAGTCTAGGCATCTCTTTTGCTAACTCTTTCTTATCTTCCTCAAAATGGGCGGTACTACCCATATACAACCTGCTCAAGGGATCAACAACAATATTAGCCTTACCTGGGTGATAAAGAATACTCATGTCATAATCTTTGAGTAATTCTAACCACCTCCTCTGTCTGAGATTAAGCTCTTTCTGACTAAACACATACTGAAGACTCTTGTGATCGGTGAACACATCCACATGAACACCATAGAGATAATGACGCCATATTTTCAAAGCAAATACTACGGCAACCAACTCTAGATCATGGGTTGGGTAATTTTTCTCATGAACTTTCAACTGTCTGGAGGCATAAGCTATAACTTTCCCATTCTGCATTAACACACAACCCAAACCAACTCTAGACGCATTACAATAAACAACAAAGCCTTGTGTGCCTTCTGATAAAGTCAATACTGTGGCAGTAGTCAACCTCTTTTTAAATTCCCAAAAGATTTTCTTACAAGCTTCATACCATTAAAATTTCAATGTCTTCTGAGTTAAATTGGTTAAAGGGGATAAAATAGATGAGAACCCCTCTACGAACCTTCTATAATAGCCAGCCAAACCCAAGAAACTCCTAATGTCAGTTGGAGATGTTGGTCTAGGCCAATTCTGCACTGCCTCAATTTTTCTGAGTATCAACTTTAATTCCCTCTCCAGACACAATGTGGCCTAAGAATGCCACAGAATCAAGCCAAAACTAACACTTAGAGAACTTGGCATACAACTCTTTATCCTTTAGAGTTTGGAGAACTATTCTGAGATAAATAGCATGGTCTTTTTCATTCCTCGAATAGATTAGTATGTCATCAATGAAGATGATAACAAACACATCTAAATAAGTTTTAAATACTCTATTCATAAGGTCCATGAATGATGCATGTGCATTGGTCAAACCAAATGACATAACTTAGAACTCATAATGACCATAACGGGTGCTGAATGCTGTCTTTGAAATATCACATTCCCTTACTCTTAATTGATGGTAGCCAGATCTGAGATCTATCTTAGAGAAACAGGTGGCACCCTGAAGTTGATCGAAAAGATCATTAATTCTTGGAAGAGGATATTTATTCTTGATGGTAACCTTGTTCAATTGACGGTAATCTGTACACATCCTAAGGGAACCATCCTTCTTCCTCACAAATAAGACCGGAGCGCCCCAAGGTGAGACACTTGGTCAAATAAAGCCCTTATCAATGAGATCTTTGAACTGTTGTTTAAGCTCTTTCAACTCTGCTAGTGCCATCCTATATGGCGGAATATATATAGGACGAGTATCTGGAAGAAGGTCTATACCGTAGTCTATTACTCTCTCAGTACGGACTCTGGGAAGATCATCTGAAAATACTTTTGGAAACTCTTTTACTACTCAAACTGACTGAATAAAAGGTATCTCAACACTAGAGTCATTAACTTGGACTAAGTGATAGACACACCCCTTAGAAACTAACCTCCTTGCCTTAAGGTACGAAATAAAACAACCCTTAGGCATTGCTGAACTGCTTTTCCACTCTAAGACTGGCTCATTAGGAAACTAGAACTTGACAACTCGAGTTCTACAATCAACTGAGGCATACCAGGCATGAAGCTAGTCCATACCAAGAATGACTTCGAAATCTACCATGTCTAACTTAATTAAATTAGCCATGGTACTCTTCACATTGATGGAAATAAGATAATCACTATAGACTCTCTCTGCTAGAATAAACTCACCAACAGGTGTAGAAACACTGAATGGTTCACTAAGTTGCTCAGGAAAAACATTAAAATTCATCGCAAGATAAGGAGTTAGAAAGGATAAACTCGCTCCTGGATCTAGCAAGGCATAAAAAGTAAAGTTAAAGACTTGGATCATACCAGTGACAACATCTGGTGAATCCTCTTGCTCTTGGCAACTTGTGATAGCATATAGGCGGTTTGATCGTCCGCCAGTACCAAAAGTAGCCCCTTTAGTGCTGCTCTATCTGGTGGAGTAATTGAAGAAAACTGGGCCCTATTTCCCCCATAACCATTACTCTGTCTGATCTTAGGACACTCTCTCATAAAATGACCATTCTGGCCACACTTGAAACAACTAGTAGAGTTATCACGACACACCCTTGAGTGGCTCCTACCACACTTTGCACATGCAAGAGTCTTAGTACCCCCTTGTGCCTTACTACCTTGTGAATGCGTAGGTCTAGCTCTGAAGTTCTGGAATTCTGACTATTGTAGTCATTTTTGTTCTTTGGTGCATGAGCACTAGCAGATGATGGAGCAAGTCCCTTTGGTTTCTGTTGGAAAGATGACTGGTTGGCATTACTCTTCTGCTGGCCGAACTCATTCCCTGTCTTAGCTCTATTATTTTTAACTCTTCTATATCCCTCAGCTTGTCCTTCTCAACTTGCTGTACATGGGTCATCAGCCTTTCTATGCCCATGTCACCTATTAGCATGGATGCCTTACTTTCTTTATCTGACAGATGAGGCAACCTAATAATGAATAAATTCATCCTGCTCCTCATGTCAGCAACTATCTCTTTGCTTCTCTTAGCTCACGAGGAATGAAACGCCTCAGGAAGGCACTCTCGACCATATGCCAGCTCACAATCGGTTACGCGTAAGCACAAGTTAGAAAGAAACTGTATAGAGATGAACTCTAACGCACGAAATGAGTATGAAAGAAGTGAAGGAATTCCTAAATGTTGTAGCCTCCTAATTATAGATGTGGCACGCTTCACACCGATAGCCAGGACTCTACAGACACAACTTTACATACTTCCGAGGACTCTTGAACTATGTGCTCTAAAACCAAGTTTGTCACCCCCCGAGCCTACACCCTGGATGTGGCAGGCACTCGAGAACCATTGCTGGCTCCAAGCGAACTCTTGGCCTGGCTTACTTACGCAACGAAAGACTTTACTCAAGATAAATACTTTTAAAACCATTAAACTGAACTGCTCAAAATATAACTTCAAATGTATTATATTAACATTCATTGCCGAAATGGCAACTCAAGTCTCAACTTAACTGAAAAGTTAAAGTAAAGACTCATGAACTAACATCACTAACTCTGTCTATGAAGCTTCTAAACTCTGAGGGATGTCGGGACAAGACCCCCGATCATCGTAACAACTGATATAAACAAGAAATAAAACAAAACATAACCAAAGGGACCCTTCGGAAAGCAATGAGGCTCACCAACTGACTTTGAGTGCTCAACTGGATCAACGATGCGTTTGATGCTGATCCTGGTTACCTGTGTCTGCATCAGAATAAGATGCAGGCCAAATGGAATCAGTACATTGAATGTACGAGTATGCGAGAGGAATTCTAAAAAAGACATAAGCTTGAAAGGAACTGAAGAACTTACTTGGCTCAACTCAACTGATTAGATTTCAATAGAAAGCAGTGTATATAAATGCAGTATAAAGAAAAGCTTTAAAATATGGTTTTCAACTCTGTGTATTTAGAAATACAATAATAACTCTGTATGTATGCAAAGATACAATATGTACTCTGTTTGTGTATAAAAATACAAATATTTCTGATGTATATAAAAATACAAAGTACTGCTGTCGGAGTTTCTCTAACCGACAACCATCATATAAGAGCTATCGTGATGATACATCATTTTGTCTCACGCTGCCAAGGTCGTCCTATACCTTGGCGGGGGGTATAAAACCTGACCTACTAAGTGGATCCACTAGTCTATACTAAAATCACTAAAGGAATCATCTAAAAAGTATGACCCTTTTCTACCCATGATGGCTACATGGTTTATGGCGGCTCGGAGTTTTCAGAACTCTACCCCATATCGGTGCTCAATACTATTCCCAAAATATACTAGCTCTTTATTTTTAAATACATTACTTCTTACTTTGGTTTGAGATAATTTCTCAAAACTTAGATCAAAGGCTATCTTGGAAATCTCAGTTTCCCTTCTTGCTTAATTGTGAAAGCATTTACTCTTTTCTGAAAACTAGCTCAAAGGCTCTTTGGAAATCAAAGTTTCCCTTCTTGCTTAATTGTGAAAGCATTTACTCTTTTATGAAAACTAGCTCAAAGGCTCTTCGGAAATCAAAGTTTCCTTACTTGTTTAAATGTGAAAACATTTTAAACTCTTTGGGAATACATAGTCCCTATATACTTTTGAAGAAATGAACTCCAACTTTACTCTTTACTGAACTCAAAACTCAAGTCTTAAAACAAAGTTAAATCATTTGTGAAAGACTCTTGGAAGACTCTATGATCTTCTCTTGACTTGGCTCTTAACTTCTCTTGACTTGACTCTTAACTTCTGTTGACTTGACTCTTAAATTCTCTTGACTTGATTCTTAACTTTCCTTGAATTGAATTATGGATTCAAGGATTGTGATTTGTGATAGGAAAGATCTCATGATGTTTAGGAATGATTTTAGATAGCTAAACATGAGAAAATATCAAGAATTCACTATTTGAAAGCTGGTCCATGATGCGGAGATGTATTTAAATTTTTGGTCGTGAAATAAATTTTTAGGCAGAACAGTCCGTGACCGCTCCGCTCCGCGAGGAGAAATTTTCATATTTGAGATCGCAGACCTGTTACCCAGATTTTCCCGATTTGTTCCTTCTTCATTTTCTAGCCCCAATTCACCTAATTTAATTTTTTCTTCTCCATATATCTTTAGATTCAGGTACCCATAACATATACACGGGAATCTAACTCATACCAACTCTAATAATCAATCTTAAACACTCAAGAACTCCTCAATCTCGTCCCAAATTCAAGAACGAAAACAATTCAAGAATATAACTCAAGAACATTAAATTCTCAATCTTTTTAGGATGAAATTAGACTGAATAAAACATGTTTGGTGCGTGGGTGAATGAACCCAATGCTGTGTGAACTCACATACCTCGTAGGGATCACCCCTTGACGAAATTCACAAGCGATTCGTGAAGATCTTGACGATTCTTGCTTCCTTTTCGTCTTTCCCCTCTCCTTTTCTCTTTTCTCAATACCCTAACTCTTTTTCCAAAAGCGTAAACTGACTAAGATTAGTTTAGACCCCAATTAATTACCCAAATATGAAATAAAATAATCGGGTTAGGAAAATACCATAATGCCCCTCTAAAATTCGGAGTGGACATATCCTTATTTGTACAACCCAACTTCCAATGGACATATCTCCTTCATACAAACTCGGAAATGTTCAAACTCGACAGCGTTGGAAAGATTGTTCCAAGATAATTTCTACGATATCTGAAGCACACCTAACTCATCCTTAGATAGATGTTATGGTCGTTTGAAGTTGACCAAAAAACCTCAAACTTAACTTATCCAATTTTCCAGATTTTTATTATTTCCAAAAATCACTCTTTCTAATTTGAGCTCTTTCTAGTTCTTTAAATTTGTGAGATGTTACAATATCTCCCCCTTGGTAACATTCGTCCTCGAATGAGATTACTCTTAGTAGGCTAAGGGTGTATCATTTAACATTCAGCTCAAACACCCAACAAGCAATGCAATTACAACATGCTAATCTTATATATAAAAGTCAAGAAAAGGATTAGTACCTTAGTTTGGAACTTCCCCAGAAACTCCTAATGTCAATTGGAGATGTGGGTCTAGGACAATTCTGCACTGCCTCAATTTTTCTGAGTATTAACTTTAATTCCCTCTCCAGACACAATGTGGCCTAAGAATGCCACATACTCAAGCCAAAACTCACACTTATAGAACTTGTCATACAACTATCTATCCTTTAGAGTTTGGAGAATTATTTTGAGATAACTAGCATGATCTTTTTCATTCCTCGAATAGATTAGTATGTCATCAATGAAGACGATAACAAACATATCTAAATAAGGTTTGAATACTCTAATCATAAGGTCCGTGAATGTCGCAGGTGCATTGGTCAAACCAAATGACATAACTAAGAAGGTCGATACCGTAGTCTATTTCTCTCTCACGAGGGACTCCGAGAAGATCATCTGGAAAGACTTCTGGAAACGATTTTACTACTGAAACTGACAAAATAAGAGATATCTCAACACTAGAGTCATTAACTCGGACTAAGTGATAGACACACCCCTTAGAAACCAACTTTTTTGCCTTAAGGTACAAATAAAATGACTCTTAGGCATTGCTGAACTACTTTTTCACTCTAAGACTGGCTCATTAGGAAATTGGAACTTGACAATTCGAGTTCTACAATCAACTGAGGCATAACAGGCATGAAGCCAGTCCATACCAAGAATGACGTCAAAATCTAACTTGTCTAACTCAATTAAATCAGCCATG